>CAJPEV010000347.1:0-136138 GCA_905338385.1 Darwinula stevensoni | reverse complement strand
ATCGACTGAGTAGTATTTGGCGGAAGAATGACCTCCACTTGGAAATTATCTATTTTTGTTTCCACGAAGCCCATGCAACATGTTCGTTATACGTTACAGCAATCGCTGAGGATGAGTCGCACCAACGGTTCATTGGTTTTCCATGACACTTTCCTTGTTGAAACTTTTTCACGGAAATACCTGATAGCAAGGCTGCGGCTGAATAATTTAAAACCTATATTTTCCCACCTATTATTCTCGGTTTTACGCACTAATCGGATCAAGGATGTACAATTTCACACTACGTGTCGATATCTATTCAATGGCACATAGAATGCCAACGACGTGTAAGCAACGTTCATCTCCATTGCAACGTTAAGTATATCACAAAACAAGGAACGCATTGTGTCGAGGCAACTTTCGCCCCATGATGAAGATAAACCTACGGATGATGAGGAGACACTGAAATATGTGAACTCCCTATATTCTGTGATTCACGGAGGAGGGTGTGTACGAACAGACGGACAGACGCAAATGGCGAAGTGGAATTTCTTGCATGATTGGATGCTTTTTCTCAAGTACTGCATTCAGTGAGCTTTCGGCTAACCTGGTTCCTATTTTATTCAACAAATATAATTGGTGTAACTTAAAAAGTGGATTATGACGTTGCAGAAACTTTATTGATGGAGGTCGCTACTTTTGTCATTATGCCACCAAAATTCAATGATATGATGAAGTACGATTCCACATCAACTGAAAAAAGAAATTATTTGTCTGCTGCATGTATCAACACCCAACCAATTCAAGCCTCGTAGTCTGATAAATAGGTTGGGATTTTTGGACCAACTGATATTAATATAATCTAATATATATAGACGATTGTGACTGACTGACTGACTGACGCTAATTCTAACAATGTTTCTGACTGACGCTAATTCTAACCATGTTCTAGAGAAGTTAGAAATCTAAAGCTTGGTACACATGTACCTATTGCGATGAAGAGTTTTAAAAAATCAGGCTTTGCAGATACATGCCCTGGGGGTACACATTTTGGGGGGAGAATTGCTTAAAGATATATATTGTGACGGATTAGGATGGCATCGAGCGGCTTAACTGGATGTCCTGGGTTCGGTGGTGTAGTGGTAGCACACATGACCGAAAATCAGGAGTCCCGGGTTCATTCCCGGCCGTTCCTTCGCGTTCAATCCACCTCTTATGCGTTTACTCATTCCCCCACCGTAACAACATTTTTGCTTTTGTAAAACGGAGAGACATGGAAATCTGAAACTTGTCATGGACATGTCTACCAAGACGATGAGTTCAAGAAAAATGTAAAATTTAAGATCCATACCCTGTGGGGGCATGCTTTTAGGGGCCGACAGTTTCATTTTTTTAAATCTGGTGTGGAAAGATGAAACTAGGTACATAACTACCAATTAGGACGATGCGTGCAGAAAAATTCGGGCTTTGGAAGTAAATGCCATGGAGGCACAGATTTAAAAGGGAGTTTTTTTTTAAATAATTTTTATGCGTCAGTTAAAATGATGAACACGGAAAGCTGAAACTTTGCATGAATGTAACTACTGAGACATGCAGTTAAAGGAAAATGTTGAGTCTCGATACATCCGAATTCCTTAAGAAAGCTCCCCGCAAGAACTTTTTTTTAACAGCATCGCTTAACCTGGCTTTACCTTTCCACTTTGAACTGTGTGCATATTCACTGTACCACAATAACTCGACTCCCTCATAAGTCGTTTCATGGAGCATCCCCTCCGGACATAGCTTTTGGGTGTGTCGGCTTTCCCAAACGTTTTTTCACCAGAGAATGGGCTAACGTTTAATGTTTAAAACTTTGTGGGCATGTAGTTCTCTGAGGATTGATTTCGATAAAAAAAAAAAGAAATGGACTTTTCGATTAAAACGACTGGAAGCACATACGTGGTATATTGCAAAAGGCGTATTTTCTCGATCCAGCAAAACAGAGTGCGCATCTTTCAAAATAAAAACGGTTCTTCTTGGACTACCTATCGACTCATTACTTTTTTAATACGAAAGTATTATATATCTCCTAGCACTCATCGACTGACCGATGGACTAATGGATAAACGTACGACTATTCAGGAAAAATATTTGGTGATACATGCCATAGGGGCATACCTTTTTGGGCAAAATATTTTTTCAAATATTTCTCTTTGTTTCATTGAAACGGTGACATATGTAAAGCTGAGGACGTGATTGCTGACGCACTGAGCTCAAATATCAAATGTCAAATTTCCAATTTCCAATATATTTTTTTTTGGGGGGAGGGGGGGGCATATTTCTTGGGGACGTAACTTTTTCACAGAATGTTTCATATTCCAGTGAATCGAGCAGAAATAGAAAAGTAGCAGCCGGCGCACGCATAAGGGACGTGAAGTTGATTTAAGGAAAAATTCAACTTTTGGTGTGCGTCACAGCACAGCTTTTGGGTGTGTCAATTTTCCCATTACATTTTCTCGCCAGCAAAAAGGGGAAACGTATACGTCTGAACTGGGTGGAATGGATCTCCCTACTTCTACATTTCGGATGAAATATAATTTCCGTTAAAACCCATCAGAGCAATTTTTTTCGGTACCAATTTACTGAATTTTTATTTTATCAAACGAAACAAAGACAGAAAATGTAAACTTTCCTCAGAAAACCTGTTTGATTGCTGAGTACTGGAAAAATCCTACATTTGAAATATGTCCCCTTGGTGTAAAGTATAGTAGGGAAGTATTTCAAAATGTATTCTCCGCCCTTACAAAAAGGGACACATGAAAAGATTTCAAGTTAGACACGTGAATTCATAGAAGTAATGATTTGGACAAAAACCAAGACTTTCGTCCCCCAAAGGCATGTATTTAAATCGGACGTACTTAAAATACGTGTTTCCTATTTCGCAAAAAATGGATGAATTAATCATAAACCAAGGTAATGGAGCGCCGAAGACGCGACCGCAGCAAGTTTGTTTGCCCGAAGGGCGTGTGTCAAGTTTCACCTTTCCATTTCGGTCCAATTCGCTACGACAATTTTTTTTAAAGAACGCCCCTCGAAAGAATTCCTTAAAACGTTGACGAACAGCCTATTTTTGCTTGTCCGCCGCGTGGGACCACACGCATTTTTTTTGTCAAAAAATGCGTCCTGCCAACAGGACACATGGTCCCAGAAAAACATTTTTTTTTGCCGAGTTTTTTTTTAAATGTTGAATCTTTTGGAATTTTTATCAGTAATTACAAAATCATAATCTTCTGGAACGTTCTCAACAGTTCCAGAGTGTATTCATAGAAAAAATTCTGCATCCTGGCATCAGGACGCATTGTCGCCAACGTGTTAAGGGATGTATCGAGACTCAACATTTTCCTTGAACTGCATGTCTCAGAAGTTACATTCATGCAAAGTTTCAGTTTGTTTGCCCGAAGGGCGAACAACCTCGCTAGTATGATATACATGTAAGGGTGCCTGTTAGCTGTATTAAGCTAGGCAATGCCGAGACGTGCAGCGTCCCATTAAAACCCAAGGGAGGGGGAAATTGTCTGTATTCAGTACTAGCGAGTTTGTTTGCCCTTCCTGCAAACAGACTCGCAATGGTCGCGCCTTCGGCCCTCCATTAGCTTCGATAGTGATTAATTCATTTATTTTTTGCGAAATGGCAAACACGTTTTAAAATTGAGTCCCCATTGAAATATGTGACATATGGGCACGAAATTTTTTATTATTATCAAAATGATTACTTCTATTATTTCTAGTGTGCCTAACTTGAAATCTTTTCATGTGTCCCTTTTTGTAATGGTGGATAATATATTTTGAAATACTTCCTTACTATAATCTACGCTAAGGGGACATATTTCAAAAGTACGAGGGACTTCCTTGTTTGTCAAGCAATCATGCCTATCAAATTTGCGCAAAATCAATATTCTGCACTCACGCGTTTATTGGTTATTCCATATTCTGTCAAGTTGATAATTTCCGGAATCATACAATGGACATGAAGGCTCATGAGTGACAGGGAAAACGTGGTGCATATCGCTCAGCAAAAATTTTAACGAAAACCACCTCTGGAAAGCTTTCTTCAAAGTTTAAGTTCTTCCCGTATAATCGACGCGTGAGCGATATAAAACGGATTCCTGCTTAGGATCAATGAGATACTGACGTCGTTATCTTAGCAATATAAGAATAGTTTAATCGAACAATGCAGTCGTATGACGAATCAATTGTGGGGCTTAAAAATGTTCATTAATTGGACTATGTCTTCGGGATGAGAGAAGTCTCACCTGTTTCTTGCATTCACGCAAATCAGCTGCGAAGAGGCCGTGCCTTCCATTCCCTTCCAGACAACTTGAAACGACATTTTCGAACTTTTGTACAATGCCCTCCATCCCATAGATGCAAGATGTCGGTCCTGTGGTCCTATTCCAGAAACCCACATACAAGATGCCGCTCTTAGAGAGAACAGCGGCTGTCGCATTAAAATGGTCATCGCACCTCAGAGGAATCCCTGTCAGGGAATCATAGAGGTAATTCAGTTCCTCTAGTTGATACACCCTTGCCAACATGGTCATGCTGTCGTTCGCTAAGAGAAAATAACTGAAAGCCTGGTACTGAAATCCGTAAATGAGACGGAAGAAGAAGTCTGATCTGGATCTGTCGAATGCGATGGCAGCTTTTCCCCATTCTATGATTTGGAACTGTTCTTCTTCAGAGCATCTCAGACTTCTCGAAGAGAGAAGTGGAGGGTCCGGATCGCTGCGGTGCGCCTCCACGTTTGACAACTTCTCTGGCCTAATCGAATACCCGACATAGAGGACATTATTATTCAGGGGACCTGGTGCAACGAAGCTGATGATTGAGGCATCCTCTGGAGTTTTCCCGATGACCCTGGAATACGTTGATGCACATAGGAGATGAGATATATTCCGAGAGCTCCTTATCTCGCAAGTATCGTCGGCTGTGCAGGAAACCAAGGTTTCCTTTTCTTCGTCCAGTGCAAGGATCAAAACTTTTCCTTTGCCAACGTGTTTCCAAGCCCTCACAAATTCTAGTCCAGAGTTCATATGGAAAAGCCATGTGCCAGTTCCGTTCACTCCGCCCAGGTAGAGGTCGTCAGTTTTCTGGCTTGAGACCATACGTGTAAACGTGAGGTCGGCGGATTGTGAACTGTCCGGAAAAGCCGCCAAGAAGCCATCGTCAAGACTATGACATTGGGCTGCTTGCAACAACACCAAGAGGACCACTAGAAACACTCGCAACTTTTCAACCGTCATCTCCTCCACGGATTGTGGCACCCACGCGAGTCACCGTTTGAACGGAGGGGACTGCTGAGACCGTGCACCGGCCTTGAATAAAAGAGAAAGCTCCTGTAGAATGCGGGATCCCAGATAAGATAATCGACCCGCCAACACTTTATCTTCCGATGACGGGTCTCCCCATTCATCCGTTTCGCTACGGTGAAAAAATAGATTACATGTTTTATGGCAAGTGGAAGTTGGAGAGCAGGAATGCTGTTACTGCCTTGATATTTATAGAATATGTCTTTGAAACGAAAGGAAATATCTCAATTCAGGAATGCCGGAGCTTCTATCAATGTTGAGGTCATCATTCATCATAAAAGTGCGACGTCGAGGTTGTCTGCTGGTAAAACGTTTGACCTGTCCAAGTCAAATACGTCATTTTTTTTGCTTGATACAATATCTGAACCAACCATCTCATATAGCATCTGAACCATCAGATGCTATATGAGCCTCTCCCCTTGCCAACTGAATCAATATTTCACCATTTCGAAAGTGACCGGGAAGTTGCGAGTGGGTGCGTAGTTGACCATACATATCCGGACTGAAATTATTATTGTGAGTTAGGTCGTTTCCACCGTGCCAGTCGAAAAGATATGCTTATCAGCGGTAGTTCTTGTCGGAAACAATGGCGCCGCGCAACATGCACGGGAGGAAGAGCGAAGGCAAGAAGAGAAAATATACCGGGAGAGACAAAAAAGCCCCGTTCTCTCAGATTGGAGTTCGTGAGAGCAGATATTACGGTGAAGTATTGTATGCAACGAGATCTATGTAAGATGAAACATCCATTATATATTATTCATATCTCTCATGCCTTTTTTCAACGTGAGCTCATAAGCTACACAGCAAATAATAAGTGTGGGTGTAGGGTATGCGAAGGTTGAATAATAGGTGCTCATGCATTTGGAGGCACATTTTCACCACTGCGAACGCATTCTCTCCCTCGGAGGCTTGAATAGCACTCTTAAGGATAAATAGACTCTCCTTACTATCAGGTGGGTGCATGTGAGCACCGTCGGGCTATGCATTAGTCCTTTCATGTAAAGGTCCGGAGTTACCTCACACACCTTTGATGACCCCTGCCGGTGGAATGAACCCCTCGAGCTAATCCTCACCCCAGGGGGTGCTTCAGCTCAACCACAAACATTGGGTGATTAAGGTTTCAGGAGCCCCCATGCATTACTCCCACCAGCATTGGCCCTATATTGTGAAGGAGGGGGTACAGGAAGATGAAATATTGCAATTGACATATTTCATTTTGCATAATATCGCGAGACACGTTTTAACTGAGACCAGTGCATTGTTCACCTATTCAGTAATCTGACGAGATGCAATCCTACAATCCTTCCCCTTTCATTAGGCGAAGCAACTAGATATTCATGTTTAGGTAAGGTTACCATTACCGATGTAAAATGGCACCGTAGTCGCTAACCCAGTGGGTAGTTTGTAAAGAAAGTTAACCACGCCTCTGGGATTTCTTACTTAGAGTCCTGATTTTTTCCTTCTTACAGCTAAGGGTTATACATTGGAATCCCACGATATTATTATAAAAGGAAGAGTCAGCCCAGTTTGGCGTCGGGCAATATTGGTCCTAAGGAAGAAAGAGGGATTCAGGCTTTAAGATAAACCTACTACCAGGCTTTCAGGAAAGCGATGAAGTGGATTCCCACGAACAAATATAACTCCAAGCATTTTCGGTCATCGTCATTCCCCTCATGAGGAGATAAGACAGCACGAGTAGGGGTGTATTGACTATGAAGGTGTACATGATAAGAGAAGTACTGCAACCATTCAGAATCCCTTGGTACAGACATCGATGCACTGCAAGGGATAAAGGGTATACCATTACGTCGTTACATAACTTTTACCTTGCACAATATATGGTGATATCGAGAATTTAGCCATTTCTCTTAATTTGAATGGAATACTAAATAAAAAAAAGGAATTTTAGATCTAGTAGTGAATGTGTTCTTCAAAGGAGAAAAATTGCGTCACTCATGAAAAGTGAGAATAAGTCTCCGAAGTCTCTTATGTACAGAATATAAACCCAGGGGTGAGGGTATAGAGTTACCATTAATGGAATTCACGAGTATATATCGCTTGTAGAGATGCCGATGGGCGCTTGTTGCTAGATTTGAAGCTAGGAATAGCATAGCTTTTCGGTGGGTCATTTTTCCAAAAACATTTTTGCTGCTAAAAAAAAAGGGGGAAACGTATAAGGCTGAAATTTGGTGGCATGGCGTTCCCTGAGTCTACATTTCAGAAGAAAAAAACATTTTCGTTAAATCCCATCAGGGCATTTTTTCAGTCCCAAGTTCCTGAATTTGTTTTTGATCCAACGAAACAGAAACACAAATTTAAACATCCCTCAGAAGTGCCTGTTTAATGGCTGAGTACAGAAAAAAATCCTACTTTGGAAATATGTCTCCTTGGCGTAGATTATTGGAGAGAAGTATTTCAAAATTTATTCACCACCCTTACTAAAAGGGACACGAGAAAAGATTTAGAGTTAGGCACACATAGAATCATAGCAGTAAAGGGTTTGATGAAAATCAAGACTTCGACCCTATTTGTCACGCATTTCAATGGGGACGTACGTGTTTGCCATTTCGCAAGGAATAAATGAAGTAATGACTCTCCAAAGTAATGGAGCGCCGAAGGCGCAACCATAGTTCGTTTGCCCGAAGGGCAAACAAACTCGCTCGCTAGTACAAACAGTTCCTTCCCATGTTCAAGGTTCCTCTCGCAGAGCATTCTCATCACTCCAATTGCTTTCCTAGTCCCACATCCTTTTCTGAATCCAAACTGAGTCATTCCTATGAAGTCTGTTGCCTTCGCCTCTACCCTTCTTGTCACCACCCTCAACATGATCTTAGATGCATGCGTTACCAAACTGATTTTCCTGTTATATTTACATTTTATTCCATTTCTCTTCTTTTGTAGCGGTATTATCACCGTCTTTGTAAAATCCTCTGGCCATTCTCCTTGCTGGTATATGCTTCGGCATAAATCTATCAATTCCCTTATTGCTTTTTCTCCGAGGTTCTTCCAAAATTCAGCTGGTATTCCATCTACGCCTTCTGCTTTTTTTTCTTCATTTCCTTGATTGCCGCTTTGATCTCGTTTTCCAAAAAATCTGGCCCTTTCTTGTCTAGCTCATCCTCTTCTTCGTTCTCTAATCCAAAGTCCTCCATTCTTGGCTTTTCATTCTTGCCATACAGCAACTCCTTGTACTCCTTCCACCTGTTCCTTATCTTGTCTGGCTCTGTCAACAACTCTCCATTGCTATCCTTGATCACACTACTCTTGATACTTCCATTCCTTTGTCGGGTGATCTCTTTCACCTTGTAATACATAAGATCTGACCGATCCCTTCTGTCCATCTCCTCCAGTTCTGCGCAATCTTCACTCCACCACTTCTCTCTAGCTTTATCCGTTTCCCTTCTAAGCTCATTATATAGTTCTTTGTATCTCTTCCTTCATTCTTCTGTGTTTGCATTCTTCCATTTCCTTCGTTCATCCATTTATTGTAACACTCCATCTGTAACCCATGGTTTCTTTGCTACTCTTTGTTTCCTGTACCCAATGTTGTTTTCTGCACTCTTCACCAAAGCCTCCTTCAGATCCCTCCATTTTTCTTCCACTGTGCGTCGTTTTTCATTCAAAAACCTGACCTTTTCCCCAACCTCCTTCTGAAAATCCTCCGCTCTTTCTGGCGAACGCTCTATGTCCCACTTCCTACTTATCTTGCTTCTCTTCACTTTCTTCAACTTCACTAGCATTGACATTGCTACCAGGTCCATTGGTACCAGGTGGTATTCTCTGAATCATTGAGACCCAAATGAGCTATTTTGGTGGGTGCTTCAAGAACCAAGTCATTCTAGCATACGTTATACACAAAATGGGAGAGGTGCTTTTGGAAAGTCCATCATCTCAAACTTCCAAAAAAACGAATATTTTCCCTTCAGTGAAGGAAAAGATGTTTCCTTCATCTCAAGCTCCTTCGAAAGAGGGGTATCCCCGAGGGTTAACCGCACCGCGAAGCATAACACTGGGTTTTCCGTTCTTTTATCAAGCAAAGCACTAATAGGAACAACTCGTAAAGCCTTTTCTTTATTCTTTATTCATCACCCTTTATTGCACTCGACTTATTTTGCTTCTGCCTCCTAAAGGTGCTAAGTAACGTGGCAATTTCTTCGCTGGTGTTATGAGCGGATACATATCCTCTTTCGTCCCCCCCCCCCTATGCCCCACCCCTTTTGCGCGACAGCTTCACTTCCACCGGTTTTCCATCATGATCGGAACCGCACCTGCTATATCTAAAGCAAGTGGCACGCTTTGCCACTTGCATCGGCATGTAAGTTTGGTGCTGGACTGAGCTGAGCTCATCTTTGTTAGTTTTTCGGTCGAAAAAAGGATACAAGCCGGAGCGCTGGAGGAGCCCCCCCCCCCCCCCCGGCCTCTTCCAGCTTTCAAGGTCCATTAAAATTGCGACCAAAAATGGAGAGATATTAACATCTTATTGCAGAGCCTTTACATACTGCCATGTACTGATAATAACACAATTACAAGTGTGGGAATGCTATAAATTATATTTTAAACCCCACATGTAGGTTTACGAATTTCATCGTGCAGATACATGTACACATATCTCGTATTTAAGAGTAGAGTCACTGTCGCATTTCCATTCTTATTTAATTAAGGAAGTTTCATTTTTGTTTTGGTCACTCTGGTTTTATGCATTTCAAATAAGAAATGAAACACTTCATGAAAAATGTCCAGACGAACGAGTTTATTACACAAAACCACAGGTGAACTTACATTTGTACACACGTTATTCAAATTAATGGGATCAGCGTATCCCCTGATTTCACCGCAATTATCATGCGTGTTGGCCTTTCAACATACCGTACTACTTTAGAGTTTTCCAACACTGGATTCCATACATCGAGTCATTAGATGCACTAGGTAATGGTTTCTTGGGTTCAAAATTAATGCTTTTCCGAGGAATTTCCTACAATTCGAAATAGCACTACTAATTTTTACCGGTAGAAATAAATTCCAACGTTTGGGATATATAATACCATAATACCATGCACTTTCAGATCTTCACGAACCTCTCTAGTGCCATAGATCTCATTCACCAATCGGCAAGATGTCGCCTCCAGATATGGGTTTAAGGAAGGAGCCAGTCACCTGACCATAGGTTGCATTTCGAATTCGGTCTCTCGTTCTGCTATGTTCAAATGATTTCGCCCACTTGACCTGAAGGACTTCCCTCTGTCAGGAGTGCTTGTGAATGGGGGTCCGCGGGGGCCAGCCCCTGGCAATTGAGGATGTCGGACCTGCCGCGGTCTAAGATATCCGTATTCGGACGCTGGGATACTCATCCTTTGCAGATAGTCAGTGTTTGTCCTGCAGTACTGGGAATTCATATTCTCAAATCTCTTGTTCAGTTCTTCATATCGCTGCAAGTGGCTACAGTTTAATTATTTCCTGTCATATTTTAAATTCGTCATTGGGAGGGGCGTATAAACAACCTCACCTGATGTTCTGATTCCTGCACCATGTACCCAAGCCATTCACCTAAGACAGAAAAATGTGGCCGCTCTTTTGGATCCACATCCCAACATTTCCACATGAACTGGTAGCTGTGGAATATTAACAGGAATAGAACACATGTTCCACTCATTCACAGGCAGAAAAATTTGCTTTGAAATGAACTGGAAGCTTGTCTCACATTTTCTCATTTGCGTATTTGGGAGCCTCCATGCGATATCCGGTCTCGAGAAGAGGTATGAGCTTCTCATGATTTATGCCCGGATAAGGAGAATTTCCAAGGCTAAACATTTCCCACAGAGTTATTCCAAATCCCCAGACATCTGACTTGCTCGTGTATACCTTGTTCTGGATCAGGGATTCCAACGCCATCCACTTGTATGGCACTGGGCCCTGTGGATTCAGGTATTCTGTTCATATGCAATGCTCGTTATAGAGTATCTATAATTACGAAGTAGGCTCACATCTCCTTTCTTGAAATACTGATCATCGAGATAGATGTCCCTGGCCAGACCGAAGTCACATATCTTCGCCACGTTTTGTTCACTCAGCAAAATGTTCCTTGCAGCCAGATCCCGATGGACTACCTGCCATGTCAGGTTCGATAACTTAATCGGCATGCGCAACTTATTGCGATAAATGATCCACTGATGCCCTACCTTGCAAGAGGCTAAGTATTCCATGCCTTGAGCAATTTGGAAGGCCCAGAAGACCAGGTCACTAGTGGTTATAGGCCTGTTAAAATCGTTTTCTCTGGATTTCAGGTGGGAGTCTTGTACCGAGGAATCCATTACTGGAACGCTTCCCTCGCCTAAAAAAAATACTTAAATCCAATTTTATGAATAATCAAAGCAAAAGTTCAATTTTAACAAAAGGAAACTCTAGTAATACCATCGGGAGAACTGGAATCCTGGGTAGTGTCAGGTGTCACAAAATCATGCGTGGATGGAGAACCGAAGCAGAACACTCCACTGTCAGCTTCGTTAGGTCCTTTGCTTGTCATGTGCTCGGACGCCATCTGGCAGTGGCTCCTTCCGCTGGAAGAGAAAAAACTATGTTGCAAGTGAACCTATCAGGTGAATTCCAATTTTGTTCCTAGATTTTCTTTTACTTTCGGCCTGTCAGTGACTATCAAGTGAATGTTCAATCAGGAACCGGTATTGTCAGCTGAGGACGTGAAATACGCTCATCATTGGTATTTGGGATGATCACTCATTTTCAAGCCTAAGCACCTGCAATTCCAAAACACCATGCTCCCACTTGTCACGAGGAGACATGTATTGCATGGTGATTGGCAACATGTCATCGTATTTGTCAAGCAAAGATGAGCTTCTAAGATGGTGTTGAATGTGCTACCAAAAGGTCTGCTGAAAGGCTGTTCAATCTAATGGGAATACTGCGACGAAATGTCTAACTTTTATGGAATCGATCTCTCATTAGGTCTTTCTGCAGTTATGAGGATAGAGTCAAACTGGTACTTTTATGAAATTATTATGAGAGATTGATTCATTAGTGTTTAGATAGCATTCGTCAGCATTCATCTCAATTTTTATATCCAGTCTGCAGACCCTTTGGGTATTTGGAGAATTGACTTCCCACACATGTGGAAGCCAATCACGACACCTAAAAATAAACTCAATCGAAAACCATATTTAGATTATATTGCATATTGATTAACATTAATATGCAGTGTGCTTCCAAGATATTCTCTCTACTTATGTTAATTACAAGCTGTCTTACAGAGCGTAATAAGCACATATTCATTATAATACTTAATATTTCCTGTTTCCAGTACTCTACACTCCATGAATTTAGAATCCATGCTTAACAGCCTCCATCAAAAGCCCCCCTTTCAATTAAGCAAGGAGGTATCATCTAATTTCTCAGATCTCGTTAGAATTACCAATTCTTCTCGTACATGGGACACCTGAACATAACATTTTGCACGAGACTGCATTAGTCATGGTGACCTTGAATTTGAGGAATGCACGTCTCTAGATTATTCGCTGTCCGCAAGTGATGCATACGGAGGATCTTACATATCTCGCGCTTGATGAGCCATTGGGAGAGCAGCATGATCATCCGGTGTCCTTATCCGGGGATCGATCACTCCACTGCGAGGAACAATCTGATCGACGAAGTAAGGTCGATGCTGCCTCAGGTATCGCAACAAGCTCCCCTTCGAACAGTACTCCACAATTACCATCAGATCCCCTACAATGCAACGATATTTAACTGTAGTTTATGCCAAGACGCATCAGTTGCAGAACACATGAGAAAATGCATGTTTCTTACCACGTGCCATATCCTTGGTGCAGGCCCCCAAAAGATTCACGATATTAAGATGCTTCCCAAGATGACTCATAATCTTCAGCTCCATCATCAGTGATTTGTAATGCATCACATGGGAATGAGGCCTACTTTTCTTTACTGCCACAATTGTTTCTGCTTCCTGATTGCTGATATCAATAGCGATGGCCTTCATGACAAATCCAAATGCTCCTCGACCAATCACCTCTCCTATTATAATTGTATATGACAATTCACAAAGTTCAATCCGGGAACACCAAAATCAGCTTGAATACATATGCAAGTCATTTTGCAAAATCTGCGGACTGCTAGCCGATAACAGGAACTTTACACTTTCCTTTTATTCCGGCCATTAGCAACTGCAGAGAAATCATCAAATGCAACGTATTTCGACACTAGCCAATCGTGTCGTCGACCCAGACTGGATAATTTTCAAACGAAGGATTATTCATATCCTTCTAAAATTAGTTACAAAGTCGGTACAGCATTATGGAAGACATCGTGAGCTGCCTGGTCTAGTCAGCGATAGTGGCACAAATACGTTTATACCCTATCTCAAAATGGAATTCAGCACAAAGCTGCAGGTTTTTCTTTTGTTTGCAAGACATGAAGAACAAAAAAAATTACACAAAAAGAACGCAATTGCTAAAAACAATAGTAAGCTTCTGGAACGCAATATTCTTGTGAAACTCCTTCAACGCATCTTCCGGTGGCTTCATCATAAATAAATGAATGTGTTTTAGCATTATTTTCACTTTCATGGGTCTCGCATCTCGATTAATCATTTTTAAGCATAATTTAGCATTTCCCTTAGTGCGCTAACATCGAAAACCTTTTTTTACGTTCGAGGGAGACTAATAAGTATAGTTAATCCAATGTAAACTTCTTTTGAAAGCACTTCGCACGTCTGACGTCAACGTCGCTGGAGTCATAGCGTAGTCGCCCATACGAAGAAATCATATAGGATCCTACACGGTTCCTGAAGCAATATTACTGGGTGGACCCTTTATACGTACCTAGGTATATGACACACTTATTTTGTAATAAATCAGGAGGAAGAAAATAAATGCAAGCTATTATTGCATCAAAGTAAAGTAGTAACATTTGAGATTTTCACGCTATAACATGTTTACGTTTTAAAAAAAAAAATTGTAAATCCAGTGAAGACGTGTTTCATGATCGGAGTGGCCATGAAAAAGTGCTGAAACCAGGAATTATCGTTTCTCCAAGCTGTTGCCCAAAAATTGCAAAGTCCTGCACCATATCTTTTCCTCTTGGGGATATTGGAGAGCAAAGTTTACAAGACACATCCCAAAGGAGACATAAACATAAAATCATGATTAATGAAGTCATCGCTTCCAATGTGTGAAGGCAAACTGATTACAGTAATGAATTAGCATTAGTTCGATGCAGAGAATGCATCAATTCTGAAAAACATCATTGTAATTTTAATGTAATGAATGTAATTTTTTAGAAGTAGATCTGAGATAGTTATGGAGATTTGTACTTAACTTTGATATGAATAACAGCTTCCATTACTTTGTTCAGTCCTGATTTATTACAAAAATAAATGTGTCAGATATAAATGGCCCACCCAGTATAAGAGGATTACTATAACATTCTTAGAGGAATCCTATGGAAATCTCATACCTTATGGAATCATATGAAAATTCGACAGGATCCATAAAAAAACAATATGATTCCCATAGGAATCTTAAAGAATCTAATGAGATTCCTATGGAATCCGAAAAAATCCTCTAAGTTATTCCTATAATTATCCCACCAATGAATAATTTTAAAAAAATTCATAGGATCCTATAGGTTTTTTTTTTCTTACGGGCAACAATCATGAGCGATTGAGTGCGCGATCACTACTTGAAGGACTATTATTCGTTCAAAGCCGGGATAAAGTATCTCGTCCTTCATATATGGGGATAATAATCGCAGGTAGGAGTCCTCTTTGAGGGCGCATCCATGGAAGGAAAAATAGAGAAATACTTTGCAATTATATCAAAGAAATGGGTCAGCGCTGGTAAATAAATGGACACTTCATGCAATCTTTCTATATTTGCATGAACGCTGACAGGTGTATGTATATCATAACTATCAATGTCATATTTCTAATTCCGTATCGGTCTCCTGTCTATGAAATTCCTTGTTCATATATTCCCAATGTGCCGACATTCAAAATTGAGCGAAAGCTTATGAGCTTCACCAAGGCACATACATTTATGGGTCACCTGTCCCAGTTGCTCTTGTGAACTCTATAACACCTGGAAACAGTTTGTATTGCTTATAGCAATATTTTTGACGTTATCATCTTGCATTATTAATCCTATGTGTAATTATATTTCATGGATTTTCAGATAACTACAAGGCCTTGCGTTGTTACTGCTCCTGTCTGCATAATACGAGGTATAATCACTTTAGGAATAGTATGAATTCGCAAAGTAGTAAACATTTTCAAGAGATTAATTCATCACATTTTGTCTATAATCCGCTTAAGCTAGGAATGCATGGTTTATTATAATGCCTTTTTGAATATTGGAAAAGCCCATCTACTTCATGCTATTTCCATTATGTTTCTCCAATCAGTTCAACCGCATCTTAACAATGTCGTTGAAGTGATCTGATCATACTTTATGAAATTAGGAAGTTCACAACGGCCGTCGCCATATGACCAATAATGCTAATTCATTTCAACACTGCTGAGGATCGATTTTTATCGCGTAATTAGGATATTAAGTGTTACCTAGCCTGAGCTTGTCTGGAGGGAATTCCCAGTGATCTTCAAATGGCAGTAACTCTGCCTGCTCGCTGAGCCCTAGAGTTGGATTGATGCTCTCAGGTTGTCCTCTTCTGAAGCGCCTCGTCTCTTCCTTTGTCAATGCGACGTAGAGGGCCTGGAATGATGAGAGAATGATCCCGATACATATATACTTTTTAGGAGGGTTTCCCTTAATCTTCATCTGACGGATTTAAATATCCCACATAACTGCTGACGGCCAGATATTTTGTACGAAGTTCATAAACACTTGCTAACAGATCAAATATGCATTTAATATCAGGGCATTTTCCCCCAAAAAGTTGAGGTGCAGCTTTTGTACATTTAAACAATGGAAAGTGCATTCTGTGGCACAGCAGTTTCGACATTAGTCCGATAAATATTAATGTACAAATAAATATACGCACGTATGATGATGGTGAAACAATTTTGTGAAGTACAATTGCTCATTTGCTATACTTACACTAACTTTCCTGAGCCTATAGTAGAAGATTGAGCCGATGATGATGGATGCAAATAATAGGCATGCAACAGCAATCAATCCAAATGCAGCTGTTCCGAGTCCTTCTTCTGGCTCATCTAGCATGGTGAGAAAAATATGAGATTTGGAGTATTCCATCTAACTACATGAAACAGAAATGAAGAGTTCAACATTCCTGTCAAACCCGAACTTCAGACGTCTGAAACTTTTATTTACCTAGCACGCAGATAACCTCAAGAAACAATGGATGCCCTGAAATAACGTTAGGAGAGAAAGTATCTATCTCATGAATTGTATTAACCTTATAACTACCAAAACTAAGTTGGATACATGCTTTATGAAGTGATATGGAACCCATTTTCAATGGCTTTCCCTTTGTTCAACCCACCCCAACCATTCCCTTTCGGGACGCATTGGCCTAATCAACAGACTGCCTTTAGGTTACGCCAAGGCCTACCTTTTTTCTTTCATTAAAAAATGCAATACTCGACTTAGTTACTGGACAATTAGCCATATGAGGGTGAATCTGTGGTCTTCGAGACATCTTGTTGAGGACGTGTAACATTAGGCCAATTGCATACATATTCATGCTCATACGTTCAGGAACCATTTCAAAGAGGACATGTAACATCAGACGGATTTGAGGCTTGTTTCATGTCTCATGAACCATTTCAGTGGGATGTGGAACGTTTGGCCTATCTAGAGTTCCTCAAACTATCTCGAATAGGTCTAAGGAAGGAATACTTCCAGGAAGCATGGATTCCATGGAGCGCGCTATCCTGTTAATTCAAGGCTGTCCGGATAAGAAATCTGCATATCCCACCGCATTAATCAATCACTGTTAACCACCGGTTCATTCTCTGCTCATCTCATGATTTCAGCATACGGATGTACCATACAATAATAAACAGAAGATCTAGACACAAATACCTCGTACAAAGGTTGAAATAGTCTTCAATCTAGCATAATATACTGGTTAGAGACACTTCCACTCTAAAGACACTACACTCAGAGAAATCGGTAAATCGAGATTAAATACTTCTCTCAATGTTCGCGTTTCTATTTATTTTTCTCAAGAGAAAATACATCAACTGGATTTTCGATTTATGTCTCTCGCTTCCCGACCGTGCAGGGTCGCCTGAAAGGCGTTCGCAAAACCAAAATACGTCTATAGCCGAGTCGGAAGGGTGTTTTGAGTGGCCTTGCATCGTCTAGACACATGTTAACCTCCGTATTCCACTTCATCATGCCCCCCCCCCCCCCTTAACCCTCGGGGCAATGCATTGACAGTCGAGGGATCCCCCCCCCCCCCCCCCTTAACCCTCGGGGCAATGCATTGACAGTCGAGGGATTCGCACGCAACCGCCCGAGTGCATGGCCTCTTCGCCACTTCACCTTCCCTCTGACCCGTGCGAGTAGCTCGTGCGTCGCGAAGGGATTCCTTTGTAACCGCTTACTTCATTCTTCGAGTCCAGTTTCATACGGTGTTGTATCCCGTTTGGTGCGTTGGTGGTGCAACACGTATCGCCAATATGAGATCCGACTGTTAATATATATATTTAACAGGCCTTTGAGAATACATGGATTCCTGTGGGAGAAAAAGAGCTCCTTCGCTAAAAGTCCCGTTGTCTCCCCTGAATGAGGTTCGTGTATTCGGGCTTTAAGCTCAATCGCCACTATATTCCCATAATAGGACGTGCAAGTCAAATCTCGATGTGGCTGAAGTTCATCACGAAATATTCAATGCAGCAGAAGCGCATAATATACCTGACCTATACACGCAGAATCAAATAAATGCATTTTCGTCGAGAAAAAAGTTGTCCTCCATGTGATGCGTTTTTATCGCATCCAATTTTGGATGCGATAAAGGCGCATCACATGCAGGACATATTTTTTCACGAGAAAAATGCATCGAACTGAGGCACTGAATTTTCTGTGTGTTATGCTTGTAAAAGTTTTATGTCCTGTTTGCATTTACCAAGGTTACATTATTCCGATTGGATGAGGTCATCTCGTAAACATCATAACTACTCAGGACAGATCTGACCCATTATATCCGTCAAGCTATAATTTTTTTACAACAGGAAGTGCGTTACGTTGTATAGATAAGTTCAGCATGTCAGGGACTGAACCCCTCCTTTTCCAATAACGTGAAAATACTGTCTCTGCCAAGATAGAATAAATAACAAAGAGCCACAATCTCTCTCCTATTTGGATTCCTTCAGATGGCAGTGCTTTTAGGAAGCATGACATTTTCCCTGTTGTTTATTAAAAATGCGTTATTGTCATGCAATGTTGTTATGGAAGATGATCAAGCAGTTCAATTCATCAATTTATTCTTGACAAATTACTTGTTAGTGGGCGCCACGATGGGAGATCGTCTCCAACGTCATATTCCCCTCATTCGAAGAGAGACTGCCATTACATTACATTTGGGATTTATTCATTAGGAAAAACCACGGATGCTTTATCCATGTAAGCGTCCATTGGCGAGCCTCTCTCATCTTTAGAAAATGATTCCAGGAAAGCAACAATTAGTCAGGTCTTCCCATAGGGAATATATGCAGTAGCTAGCATGATACAGGGGCAGTTGGTAAAAACTGTTAGCCATCTGCAAATGGGAAGGAATGGATTAACTTATGAAACAGGTGATTCGATTCCCATTTTTCACAGGGATTTTGGCACGGTCTAAGTTTCACTTTTGTCTGTACCTAATATATATGCAGAAGTTAGGCCGGTGTGAGCTTGTTAATCTCGGTTTGACCTGGTTGTAACTAAATCATCTGTATCAGCTACGATCGAGGTATTTGTAGTTTAATCAGTTTGACTTAAATACAAATAATTATTTGGCATGTCATGCCTATGCCTCGCCTGTGATTACTGGAGAGAAGTAGACAGACGAGCTTTTTTCCAGAAACTCTGTGATTTATGCCATATTTTTTTCTGTCTAACTTCATGGGACAACTAACACTGTAACTTAAGACTTCTTTTACAGCAGTTACTCTTTAAGTTGTACCCTGATGCTGGAAGAGTATGTCAGGACGAAACCACTTTAGCATAGCGCGATAAGAAAATTATTATTGAGACGAATTCGCTAAGAATATGTTACACATAAGGAGACCAATGCCAGAGCTTTTTCATCCAATACTGAATGCCAAGAAGTGGAATTTCTCACCACATCCACTGACTTACCTTCTTGCTGGTATTTCAATCTTCCTAATGAATAATTCAATTTCTTCCCCACCTTCACCTGCAACACGTATACACTTCCTTATAGATATTTCATAGAACATATAAAATATCCCCACCCAGAATAGAAACGCATAGGTGATACATTATGTAATTGTAAGTACAGTTCAATTACTTTGCAAAATGTAACTATCAATTCAAGTATGGCAGAGAGAAATCAATTATTTGACACCAATTTGTTCTTGAATATCCACAATCTGTAACCGCATGCGCATGAATTGACGTTTTACGTAACATCCCAGTAAAATGTCAATAGATACCATTCTTTCAATGAAACCCAGTGCAATGCCGTGTGATGCTGTTTTTAACGTTCCATTTTAGTGCAGCATAGACTTTAAGGATGCCAAGACTCGCAGAGGAGGATTGCAATAGAGCAACTGGGATATTGGAAGCTGGCGAATCCCAGTCATCAGTTGCAAATGATTTCAAAGTGCACCAGAGTATCATCTCAAGGTTTTGGGACCGGTTCCAGAAACAAAGTTCAACTTGTCGCCTGGCAGACCATGCATCACCACCCCTGCGCAGGTTCGTTATATTCGACTCAGACATCTGCGGGATGAGTTTGCTACAGCAACCTTTATAGCATCAGCAGTGCCTGGAAGGCGGAACATGTTGACTCAAACCATCTGGAATCCGGTTACGGGCAGCAGGTTCGATATCAAGAAACCATTTATGGGCCAGTGTAAGGCCAGAACAGGTGACTTGGTCTGCAACGGTGTCACAGGCACAAAATATGCCCAAATGCGTTGGAGAACAGTCATGTTTAGTCATTAGTCCGGTTTCTTCGAAAAGGTACCGATCGTCGCATTAGAACTACGCACTGTCACAATGATTTCCTTTTTGAGTGAGTATATGTAGTAAGATATGAAGCTTGCCGTGCGACCAGTTCGGGCATTGTCATTTTTGGTTTTCTTGAAATTTGTAAACAGTTTATTTCATTTTGATAACATCATGTTTTCGCCCATCGCATAGGAAAAGAATCTGCTGTGGTCCCATTTCATGTTTAATAAAGTCTTTATCGGTTGGATCAGATTAACTACTTTGATGTCGAAGTTACAGTTCGTACCTAGGGACATGAACGTATCTTGTTCGAAGATGTTGTTTCTCACTATAATACACATGCAACAACGACTATTTCAGCAAGTGAGTACGTATCCCTTTTGACTTTCAAGAGAGAGCCTGTAATAAATGCTCCTGTGGATGCTTCCCTGCAGAAAAAGGTGGCTAAAGCTCAAACAGAAACAAGACTCCAGCACAAATATCCTGAAGTGAACATTGCCGAAGAATATTGGTGGCATAGAAAGAGTAACGTAGTGACAAAACGAATACACATGATTGTACTGACAGTGACAAGGGGTGGTTTTTCATCGGAGTCTCCCCTAGGTTGCTTCTCGGGTGGCAAGCAGGTCAACTGGGTTCTAGACAGAGAGGTTACTTTGCATTTTTCTTTTCCGATCCATACTTCCACATCTTCCAGAGAGACTCCCAGGTTCAGCTCTTCTCCCTGCGCAATATATATGCATTCTACATACAGGAATGAAAAAACAAGAGTAATCACTCAAGACCCGAGCATAGCCTGGGACATCAGCCCTTGCTGATAAGTTAGAGTATTAATAGACTGGCCTAGTTGAGTTGCTGAAAATCAGTGTCACGGTGTCAGTGTTATAGTGTCAAACCGTTTTCAAGTAGCTCCAAACACATACGTACTGTGAACTTCGGAACTGTGGGAGTGATCTGCTCTTAATTCAACATTCTGAAAACTGATATTTGAGGTAGATTTGAGAATGTTGGCAATTAAGAGTGTTTATTGTTTGTAAAAAAGAAAAGAAGCGAAAGGAAGTACCTCAAATTGCAGGGAAATGTCCTTTACTCTCTTCTTACGTGACTTACTTCCAGAATGAGGTAGCCTTCGAAATGAAGCTTCTCTCCTCCGTCGAATTCCTTGTATATGGGGTCCGGGAACAGATGGAAACTGCCCTTATCTCTGAAGCCTTTCACGCCGTCAAGAACAAACCCGTATGGGATGAGCATAGGATACGATTTTGAGACTCCTCCAATCCCAGGGCTCATGCACCGCATAAATGTCATGTTTTCAGCATGACATTCCTAGAATCATGATGTAATGCTGCAATGAATCAACGATTCTAACGGGATGCTTGTACACTATTCAAAGTCTCAGGGAATGCAATTTTAAAGTAATCACAAAATAGTAGTTCATGCGCCGTGCTACAAAATGGATGAAATATTAATTTGAACTCATGCGTTCTAATTTTTGGGTTTCAGCGAACCTCATAATTCCTCAAAAAATCAAAGAACTAGTCATTATGGAACAATGAAACTCGCGACTCATGAAATGAAGTGGAAGGAGGAATAAAATGTTATTAGTGATACGCCTCGATTTCTTCTCTAAGCGATTTCCATTTTCGATTACCCTGAAATATCTAAGATTGCTCCGTTTTGACATTAGACCACTTTTGGATTCACAAGCAACACAATATGTGGAATACTATTTTCGGGTAATACTGCACAATGAAGTCATACTACATCTTACTTCACACAGCGTCGTTCCATTAAAGCAGATGGAGGGTCGGCGGACAGACTGGAAGTGTTCACCCTCGACATAGACGAAAATCCCTCCGGATGCGATGCTCCTCGGCTTCGCACCCTCCTGAGATCCCCCTGAACGGACGCGGGAAATGACTGGATCTTCCAGGTAGGTGAAATAAACGCCACCCCTTTCTTTGAAATCGAATTCCATCTGGAACTCCATCTGTCCAATTTCATCCTGGCCAGGGGTCTTGCATTCGGCAAAGGATTCGTTTCTGAGAGTAATGCATGCCGTATTAGTAGCAATAGGCTTCCAAATGTTCCGTACAACAGGATGGGACAAAAGTCCCTCTACATCACTTTTGATGGTCTGCACAGTTCCTAAGGAGATGATTTTTAAAAAAATTTTGCCGTAGGATCAGGTGCATAAATCTTTCGTGCTAAGGACATAATGGAGCAAACATAAATCCACGGAACTTATGTGATTTTTGGCTCAATAAATGTTTATTTAGCGATTATAATGTCCTCTAAATGGTAATTCAGTGTAAATGAATTTCCGGCCCACCCTGTGAATTTATCTCACTTCGTCGAATGAGCAAGGCTTATTTTGTCGAGATAAGGAAGGGATACGAACATAACCCCGCAGTAAAAAAAAATCATTATCACTTTAAAAATGGAAATAGAGTAGTCTACCCTCGATTTAGCGCCCTCCGATATACCGCCACTCTCCCATAGCGCTAATTCATTCCAGAGAAGGCATTTTCCCCATTGGCTTATCATGGGCGCTCCCCCGTTATAGCGCCACCCTCACATGCCGAAATTCGACAACACCTTGTCTTATTCAACGAAAGTCGTACTCGATATAGCGCCAAGCAGCATACCGTACCAACTAGAATGGTTATACCATGCCGAATGTAATTTTTTTTCTTCACTACCGTGGTGAAAAAAAATTACATGCCGTCAACCTTTCCTTGTAATCGTTTGATACCGAGATTATGAGGGATGACTTAGCTTTGGCACGGACGCCAGGGATTAGAGGGGGACGTATGGAGTCTTTTAATCTGACAAAATCCTGCCTCTCCTTTTCTTTCTTTTGAAGAATGGAAACGCCTCTTTCAGTAAATGTTCATCCCAGACCATTGCTCAAGTGTGTTCATTATCCATTAATGGGGAAAAGGAGAGTTATGAGTGTGAGAGAAAAAGTGGAAGTGTGTCGTTACAAGGAGGCGCATGCTGCCAAAAGTCAGAAAAACTTTCCGAATCATTTTTCTAAGCTGTGTTGCTTTTGTTCTTTATTGGCAATATAGATAAAGTGGATTACTTTTGCTAATTCTGTTTTAAATTTGAGTTACCTCGAAAATTTTCGCTTCAAAGCCGCACTTTTGATATAACGCCAAAATCGGGGAAGACCAACGAGATGGTATATCGAGAGTTGACTGTACGTAAAGGACAAAATTAAACATGCGAAAAAAACAACTGCCTTAAACCTAATGACAATATATTAGATAATATAGATTTGAAAGTCATGGAATTCATGAGGATACATGAGTTCCACTTCTAATGTGTATTTTATCCTTGCACAGACACTGACCTTTTCAATTCGTCACACATTCGAAAACCCAATCTAACTGAAGCGTTTCTGCCAGCGTCTAAATGTTTCCCAGATATTTGTACCAAGGTTCCTCCCGACTTCGGTCCGAAGGAGGGACTGAGAACGTGGATTTCCGGATTCACGAATTCGTAATTCTTCTTTGACTCCGGCTTCTCCCCTGCGAAGTTTCCCACCATTTTAATTGGACCGGTTCCTGCTTCACCGGATGGACGGTTCACGATGCGACAAACCACCTACAAAGGATAGAATTATGTCCTATACCTCCTATCCAGTCGATACCTAAGTTGAAAAGGCCGTAGTGTTCCTTTCCAAAGATGGAAGACTCTCTAGCCGTATTTCTTGTAATCTCTTTATATTTCCAACTCCATGTATGAGAAAGCTTCGATAGCTGGAGAAATTCCGCGCGGAATTCTTAATGCTAAGAAAAGATCAATATACTTGTTTAATTTTCAAAGTCTTCCAATAAATTACGACCAATATGAGAAAGTTCTAAATGATACATACAATTATATTGAAATATTAGCATCCCATTACTTTTCTACATGATTTTTGTTGGATATTCCGTAGGAATCCAACCATATTTTTCATCTTTGAAAAATCTCATTGGATTTCCTTAAATTATTTAAGGTTAATGATATGCCTGACTAAAATAATCTCGTGAACCAAGGTGGGTTACGCGTGAGTACGTTAGTACCCCTGAATACCTCAAGATCTAGATGGAAACTCCATATTGATCATGTAGTACTCAGGCATATTGCAATGATATGCAAAATAATTCAAATAAGTTATTCAATTTGCAAAGAATATGCATATCTTCCTCCTTCACTAATGTTATAGGCTCTTTTCAGAATCATAGTCATGCATGGAGATAATTGAATTGTAAATTCTCTTTACATATCCAAACCGAACTCAAAATAGAATATGAAGTAGGAAGGCATTTTTGCTGCAAGTGATAGCAGAACTTGGGATTTGTGAAGAGTGGATTCCATTGCTCCAATCGAAGTAAAGGAGTATAGGACCAACTTTTTCCCCCGTGATGTATGAATCGACGAATGGTTCGCAAGATGAACCGGCCACAGTAATTTCGTTTATATCATGGACTCTTTTCCCCATGTTTTTGCCAAATATTGTAACTAGAGTTCCACCTTCGATCGGTCCTTTTTCAGGCAAGAAGTCTGATATGACAACGTTCGGGCATGACTTCTCCCTGTCAAGCCAACTATTTTCCATGATGCATGCGTGTTTCGGTTCGCAACTGTTGGTAACTATGCACCATCCGCATTCTTCATATATATAATCTAATGTCAAGCACGATGTACAGGTTTTCCCCAGAAGGAAGCAATCGTAGATTGTCACTGAAAGGAAAATTCTCGAATTAAGGTGGGTGTTTCCAGGTGAAGATGATTTTGATTCGTTCTGGCCGGAAGTCACGTCTCCTACCTTGAATGTCACCCTCTTTTTCCAAAGGTTCTTCTTCTTCACCCCACGTCACATCTACATTGACCCTTTTTGTCTTTACTTTCCTGCCATGGCGAAGGACTTCAGCGAAATCCTCGCACTGTATCCAACCAGGCTCACCATCCCGACCCAATCCATGCGCTTTCAACCTCACCTTCGAGTCCGAAAACTCGAAAATGCATTGCAGGTGAAGGGTGTCTTGGTTAAGAGTCCACTATAAGAAATCGAAACAAGAAATTTGCAAATGCATCAATGACGATATCTCTGTATAATTTACGGAACCAGAAAATGACACTGGCAATGTACAGGTACTATAAACATACTGGAAACCGCTCGACTTGGAACTTGAGTGAAGTGTTTCCTTGAAATGGAACTATGATATCTGCAGAGGAAGCATTCTTGCTATCGGCCTTCCATCTCCCTGTTAGTCTTGGGCATTCCTCGGTGGGATTCTCCTCAGAATCTTCCTAAAATGAATTTAAAGAGAAATATCTCTGTACGGAACGTCGTAATTCGAAACGCCCTCAACTATTTGAAATGAGAAAAGAAAGCTGAAACTTTAAGAGAGAATTGCTATGCATCTTTCAATAGGGATTACTTATTAAGTCTTGAAATGCGTTGTGATCCATTAATCAAATTAATCCGCTTCATTTTTGTCCACTGAATGCTTTGAGAGAGAGAAATGACTGTAGGCTTTCACTTTGTCGAATATGTTCTAGCAACGGGTGCTGAGCATTTCCACAATATCCCTGGAGCATTAGTTACCTAAAGGGAAGGGGCAATTGAGAAAAGAAATAACCTTCTTCACAACCAAGTCGCCATCGCAGGGTGCGTTGCCTTCCGATATGGAGCATCGATGGTTCGAAATGCACCATTCGCAGGGGTATGGATTTCCCACGCACTTGGAACACGTTCTGTAGTTGCCGCAGTTAAATATGGTGAAACTTCGTCCACTGAAGCGTATGCCATCTTCAGTGTCAATTGTGAGAGCGTACACAAGAGCCTCTGCAACATAAGCATATTTTGAGCTGTGAAGAACATGGTCACTATGCACTGCAGCATTTGTGAAATTCTACTATAGAGCTAATGATTAAAATAGGTCTGCGCCTATGATTTTCCCTCCAAATGATCGTTATGGCAACAACACCATGAATATTTATGCAACACTCCTGAACTAATATACAGACAAAAGGATAATTTTAAAATATTCATCGGATGCTAAGGAAATTTTTATTTTGACAAGGCTTCCACTGGAAAGAGGGGAACGAAAGTCAAAAGATCCGATCTGACGTCAATACATGAGGATATCCTGTTAAAAACACAAGACCGTCATTATCATAAGAGTGTAATATACTGTGAATATATGAAATAAAAGGGCGATGATGGGTAGATGAGAGATTTTACCTTGAACATTGGAGACATGTGGGATGGGGCATTCAAAGTGATCACTCCAGGTTCCAGATGATTGCAAAGTTCCTGCATCATGATGAAACAAGCACTTCACGTCCTCTGATGTATGCCAATATCTCGGAATTCCGGAAACGGAGACACGAATGGTTGCCTGCGATGAAAAAGTATTACTCCTGAGCAGGACGGTGATTTATGGAGAGATCGCTGGACCTGTATCCCCCTCGCTGTTATTCGCTTCCCCATCATCCTTACTACAGGCATAGATGGAAGAAGTAACAAACTCCTATGGACATGCCAATGGTGCTCGCATGCAATAACCAAATTGAGACTTCTGGAACTAATGAAATCGCTCTATCACGCAATTTAGACATGATCCTTATGTAATATATATTTATTTTGAAAGAATGCACTCGTTTGCAGGTTTGGTTCCGAGAGAAACCTGAGAGAAAATAAACTTAAATTATATTATTCTGACCTTGTCCTCAAAAATCTGACTGATCCCGAGTTTGCTTGGCTGAATGTCTTCTATTTTCGGGCAGGAATTCCATTCCCTCCTTTCAGGATGAATATACTCCTCACACGTGGAAGGCATCGTGCACCTATTATGTTACACAAGAAATGTGAATTGCATTGTAGGAGGTACCTATCGTGAATCATCTTGATAGAGGGGTTGGACAGATTTCCAGGCACGCATGTCCTGGAGTAAGAGCCAATGAAAGACAGCGCGAGTGAAGTCGTGGGGAGTCGTCGGATCGTGAGTCGAGAGTAAGATGCATCGGGAGGACAGTTGAGAACTCTAGTGAAGACGCGGGACATTTTATTGAACCTTTCAGCTGGTTAAGAGTGAGTGCTTGACGTCGTCCCACCCCACGCTTATAACCATTCAAGTAGTGTTTTTCCTGTTTTCCTCATCCAGTAACAATCTAATGCAATAGAATTCAACATTGATTATACACCCTTCTTCTAACCCTTGTCACTATTAATCTCTTGCGACCTTGGATGTCATAATAATGTCAAATTTTGTAATGACCTCAAGTCCAAATAGGAATGTATTTAATGTCGGTAAATGAGTAGAATTGCATGCAGCAGAAACAATCACCGAATTTAACCGTATATCTCCGCCTCCACTTCAGAAATATTCTGAACATCTTGACTGCGTATATAACAGGAAGATCCAGAGACCCCAATGACTTCACATGGAAAGATTATAATACACTAACTTTTAAAATAAACATTCTATATTTTGCTTTTAGGTGAATTCTGATGTGATGGCTCCCCTTCTAACGCTGAAGAAAATGAAGAAAGGGATGGCATGACATTGTTTCAAGAAAGGTTTTCTATTTAACGGATAACTTTTGGTGTCGTTAGTGCATTATATTCTTCTGAAAGTCTTAAAGCCCATGCACGCACATGTTAAAGTAAGTCGAATGAAAGCATTTCGTGTTTGCCAATCTGGATCTTCTTTGTCAATTTCTTTCTGGAAGCTATCTGCCAAGCAGGAATTTCGTGTATGCCGTTCTACTCTTTCATCCGTACTACTCGTTCTACTCTCATCCGCTTACTGTACCTCCAGAACGTCTCAATTTCTTATGCGTTTAGTAGATTGCGCCGTGGTTAGAACTTCTTCCCTTTTTCGTGGCATTTTCAGAGTAACACAAAAGTTCGAAATTATAATATAGAGCCCTAACCGATTGCTGTAGACTTCCCCGAAGCACTGTAGTAAAGAGGCGATGAGACTGGTATGCGACAAAACTATGGCATATGATGATCATTGCAGGCATTTACCGTAGCTGACAATCCCATGTGCTCTCATTGTTTGGCACTTCGCTAGGGAATGTATTCAGAACAATGGTTTTCTGATCGCCGAAAAAAGCATTTACTCCCAATAATTTCAAGATATTTTGGAATTGTCACCAATTAGTACCGCCTCCATGTCATACGCTTTCGAACTTTCGGAATCAGGAGGAAAAGGAGAGATGGTTCATCTCGATCCCTATTTGCTACGTAGAACACTTTCCAGTGAACTCCGTCTCACAACATTCTAGAGGGACACAATTTTAAATTTTCAAAGAGTCACACTTTTGATCAATAATATGGGGGGGGGGGCGTTTCGTCATTAGGGAAACACCATTCGCCTGTAGGCTAATTTTCGCGAATTCCTCTCCCTAGCGTTAAAGTTAAACCCACCGTTCAAGTTTCGGACGCAAACTCTTTCGAACTCCTTATAACAGGGAATTATTTTGATCTCTACTGGGATTCGTATCCGCTGGATAGGATCAAACTGACACGCGCATCGGGCGGGTAGTGAGGTTGGCATTCGATTTCCTGTCTGGTGCGGACCATTATGTGTGACCACTTCGCCCGGGAAAGTGTTCGATACAATTCTATTCTCATCGCCGAAATTTGGTCTTGTTACTTGAAAATTGAGAGGTTTTACTTTTGGATATTTCATCCAAGAAGAATCTTCTCCAGGTCATAAGCTTCCGATTGATATCCCTCGAATGAAAATCCACTCATCCGTCTAGGAGGAGTTTCCAGGGAGTGACTGACTGATGAATTGGCTGCTCATGTATATTTATGGTAAATCGGTAAGTTGGATTTTTAAAATTCCCATGGTCTCGCATCGGTAATCGACTGGACGAAACAGCAATGAGTTTGCCTCAGTGAAACTCATAATTTTTTACGTACTCCATTTGGAGTCCGAATTTAATCCCTTACTGAAAGGCCCTATGATAATCTATAGAATAATGTATTTATAATCAAAATATAACAAACCTAAAGGTTTCCTATAGAATAAATTCGGATGCTAGTAACATATCATAGATACCCCATAGGATGCCATATGCTATTTTAAGCTCCTATCGGATATATGGGATTCCCTTTGAGATTCTTATACATTCAAGATATACGATAAATCTAAGCCATGTGAATGTTATGCAATTCACAGATAGGGTGAAAAGGGTGGTCATGTCCATTTATCCTTCGGTCCTCTATCGTATGTTTCTTCTGTAATTTAATATCAAGTCCAGTGAGAGGATGCCAAATTACATAGACGCGATTGTCGCATATCCGGTTATATCGGGCTCAGACCTGGGGATGGATGGGAGGCAACTTCATGAAAGGACGTCACTGTAAGACTGCATTTCGCACTTTTTTCGTATTCATGCAGAGAATTGGTTGAAGAGTTCATATTTCAGATCGTAAAATTGAACTGAATTCATTGCGATACAGACATTAATGATAGTATTATTGAACTCATGAGACTCACGAGTTTGTTCTTGGACACCATGCGCAAGCAGGATCGTGGGATATACATTCATGGCACGTCTTGTACGAAGAACAATTGTGCAGTCCCATACGTAGAAGCTGAGACGAAGCAAAAAATTAGCAGGTAACGGGGAAAAAAAGAGCATTGGAGAAGGAACTCTGAACCCGAGAACCTCATGCTGCGTGAGGATGAGAAGGTTGGATGAGTTTCCCTGCATAACATAACTCATGGAGAGAATCGGAGACTCGCTTGGAACATGAGCAAAGTTTGTCATTTTCGTTCGTCCTCCAACTAGCAGCATCTGGCACGGATAGATACTTAGGAAGCTTGGTTTGCAATCGTTGCCAAGGGAAGTATCCAAGAACAGTTTGTACATTATATACCAGAATTGACAGCATCGAAAACTTTTCTTTTAACTTCCACCTTCTGCATGTTGCCACAAGTGGCTCATTTCTCCAAACTTTACCAATGTCTGGTTTAAGTTCTTCTTGTACGTACGGAATGCGGAAAAAATAAGCGGATTCTTCCATTTGAAAATGCCATCTACAGCGCAGTCCCCTCGTGGGGTTACTGCTGATGAGTGAGTTAAGGTCTTGGTGGCAATGATGCTCTATATATAACCTTCAAGGCAACAACATCTTTACTGTTTAATCTAACTAAATTTGAAACGTTTCTATCTCTGTTTCCATGTAAGGAATAATTTTAGAATGTTGGTTGTATGGTATTCCAACTATAGTCATGGAGACCTAATATGAAAGAATTATGACATATTGGAATATGCTTTATTGAAAATGCTATCACTCTTGAGCTGGATTTATCCTTTTCTCTCAGATGACCAGCTGAAACACCACTTTTTACTGTAAGATTTTCCTGAAGTGCGTTTCTCGGCTCACCTTACTAAGGGCAGAACTAATGCTAACGGTCCAAAATGTGTACCAGAGTCACCAACTCATTCCCATTGGGTTCATTGTGGCAGGTGCGAAATATTATATTTCAAGCATAAACGAGACTGCTTCTCCTTAAAGAAAATATTTGCTTCTGAGTGTTTCCTTCTCAGCGAGGCACGAGAAACAGGGTGGGTGTGAAAGAGCACAACTCCTCTTTCATTTTTTTTAAGAGAAAAAATAACTGGAATCCATTGAAGAGCAATGACCCCTCTTTAGCCATATGAACAACCAGAAATTGTCCATTTGGTCTTTGCTCTCGACTAATAGCTGCGAAGTGCGACTGGTACTTGTGAATAGCTATTTCTAAAATCGTTTTCTTCCATTTCGATAAGTGATTAAGAAATCCTCTCCGAAAAAAACTTTATTAAGATTATGAATATGCTGATGGAAACGTTAATATTCAGTGGTTGTCATCATGAACCTAGATGATTTTAATTCACCTGTTGGAGATGCGTCTGCTTCTATATATTTAGAGATAAGCAACACCAAGGCATAAGCGAGAGAACAGTACCTTTTTGATTGTGCCGTTCCCTGTTCCCATGTAGAAGGCTATATAATGAGTGTTAGCGTGCTCTGATGCCATAGCCGATACCATTTCATGTTCTTGAAAGTCATTTGAAGTTTGCGCAGGCAATCCCATAATCAGTTGAGTTCCAAAAATCCATTGATTTTGGTCTGGCATTCTATACCAGTTTTCCTTCGTGATTTCCCACTTGAAAGATAAGGAATTTGCATATATAATAGGTCAATACTCAGAATATACTTAAATTAATGGTCACAAATGAGCGCACACATACGTTCTAAGGCATGTTTCTTATCATAGGAAATGCTGGTATTTGATACTGGAGGGAGGTCAATAATTATCCAAGAACTACGACCACCAAAAAGCCAGAAGTGCCCTTCATGATTCAGCTCAAACTTATTTTCCCTATGATATTTCCATGTACATTCATGCTAAAACTGCCACAGAGCACCTGTGATGCACACATTGCCAAATTCCGCCCAAATGAAGCGAGTGAGCTATTTTCATGATGTGATATGCAAACTCGTACAAATGTCATGCTATCGATTAGTTTCAAAGGGACACCAGGAATAGCTTAAGAGAAAACTTCCAAAACACCTCATTTAAATAAGGGGTAGGACCGATTCCCCCAAAACTGTCAACCGGGAGGAGCATTTAAATGAAAAGTCGGATGGAAAATCTTAATGACACCTAGGAACAACGAGCAATCTTTTCAGTTCATAGGACGAGGTGAGACAGAGGCAACTTTTCGAATTATGTGGGAACGGCGGGAGAAGGCGACACCACAAAATGCGCCAGTTTAATTTTTTCCCTTAATTTCCCTTCATTGCAAGGCAACCGTTAAGTGTGTAACTATGAGCTAATAGGTGGGAAAATTGTCAATGCCAAAATTGACAAGCATATTGATTGTTAACCCTACTTAACCTAATCAGAAGCCTCACATCAGCGAAGTACATGCACTAAATCCATCAATTACATTGACAATTGACAAGCTTACTCATTATCATATCATCCTAAGCCTTTGAAGCGTTCCTCGAAATTACTATACATCTTCCACTGTTTCTGTTCATCTTTTTTTATTATCCATGTACACCCTTTCAGTTTTCGTTTTCTGGGATTTGTTTCACCCTCCGTTTCCATTTCTGGCAAAATGTTTTATAGCAGATTTACGATGTGAATATGCTCCGCCAGGCCTTTCAGACTCTAATCAGATCAATGAGCTGCTATCATAGGTTTTTAGGGGAGAATGTCATCATGAATAATATTATTATTATTGGTGCTGCCTTTACCCCAATGATTGCGTAATGGTTTAGCAATTCAATGGTTAAATCTTAAAGGTCGCTAATGATATCCAAAAGAAAGATTCTTTTCTTGCTATAACCTGTGAATTAGTTGAAAATATTTTTTTCCATCCTCTCCCAGTAATGTATCGTCAAAAAAGTCCAAGGGTCTTTTCCCCGCACATGATACATTTTGGCGATGAATAATGGCGTTACGATGTTCGTCCGCCAAATATTTTTTAGATAACTGAACTAGGATATTCTCAGTTATTGCATTAAACTGATCAGTTGAGGGACTAGAAGTGTCAATTTTGGATCCAGGTAGTGAGGAAGTAGGTAGGTAGGAGTACCAGGGGTTCACATGATTTGTGAATGAACGTTAATGAAAGTAATTTATTTTCTTTTAAGGTAATTTGAAACAACGTCGCTGAACTTCTCTTCGATGTTGTTCATCGGATACTAGGAATGAATAGCTCCTATGGTGACCGCTACGACAAAGTCTATGGGAATCCCAAGAGATTTTATAATAAATATTAAAGTCCTGTACCAAAAAAATCCTAAGAAACTTCCTTTTTTTTAATATCTTAATATCCTGTGAGATTGTTTTCTACGAGGGCACTGGAGAAGGCGATATGTCAGGACCGAATTTTGATGCTGGAACGCCTCCGCCAAATTTGGAGGCTGACAAACAAAACAGGCGAAGCATGTCAGGAAATGGAATTCAGGTCCAAAGATACTAGTAGCTGTATTTGTAGGTTTTGATGACTTGTTCACTTCCAACAAAAATTAACGAGTGCGTACGAGCATGAAAATCCGGTCCCTTCTGATATAGAAGGAATCATGTTAACAGTTTCAAGAAAAATGCACAGTAATGAAATGATTTCGTTTCAGGCGAACTTACTACGAGGAAAAATATTCTACACATCTTCGTCATAGCAATCGTTCCCGTTTAAGACCTATGGGCCATAGGATGTTGCTATCTTAGCAACAGAACTATAGTTTTGCTGGTAGCTGCAAACCATCAGAGGACTGAGTTGCGGGGCGCAACATGCTAACTTATTGGAGCATGTTTTATGGATAAGAAGGAAACTGGAGGTCTCACATGTTTTTTACATGGACGCAACTCAGACGTGAAGAGACCATGGCGTCCATGGCCTCTCAGACAGTTCGAAACCACCTCATCAAACTGATCGACGACGCCAATCATCCCATAGATGCAAGAAGTTGGTCCTGTCGTTGCATTCCAGAACGAGACATGCAATGTGCCGTTTGTGGAGACAACGGCAGAAGTCGCAGTAAAGTGATTCTCACACACCAATCGAATCCCCGTCAGGGAATTATAGAGATAATTATTTTCTTCGTGCTGATAAATCCTTACCAGCATAGTCATAATGTCGTTCACCATTAGAAAGTAACTGAAGCCCTCATATGAAAATCCAGAAATAAAGTTGAAGAAGAATTCAGCTCGGGATCTGTCGAACGCGATCATTGCAGCTTTTCCCCATTCGATCACCTGAAACTGTTCGTCTCTGGAGCAGGTCAGACTTCTCGATGAAAGGAGCGGCGGGTCTCTTTCGTAGCGGTGGTTCTCCAGGCTCGACGATTTCTCGGGCTGAACGGAATATCCGACATACAAGACACTTTCACCCATGGGACCAGGAGCGACGAAACTGACGATCGAAGCGACCTCTGCAGTTCTCCCGATGACTCTCAAATGCCTCGATGAGCATAGGAGATCAGATATATTCCGGGAACGACTTATCTCGCAGGTATCGTCGGCTGTGCAGGATATCAATCTTTCGTTTTCTTCGTCCAAGGCAAGAACCATCACTTTTCCCCTGCCTTCGCTTTTTCTAACCCTCACATTTTCCAAAAGAGAGTCCATATGAAAAATCCAGGTTCCAGTACTGTTCTCGCCCCCGACATAGACATCTCTCCATTTCTGACTCGTAACCATTATGCTCAGCTTCAGGTTATGAGATTCCAGCAGATCTTGGAAAGCCGGAGAGGACGGTTTTTCAGGACTTTGACCCAGTGATGTATGAATCAACGTCCATACCACAACTAAAGGCACTTTTGTCAGGCGTTTCATCTCCGCCTGGCAACACCGAATGAATAACGAAAAATAATCATTAATGTGAAGATGTCGGTTCTTAGTTCAGGATACAAATTAAATAGCTTATATGACTCTAATAAGCAGTTGGTCTGTCTGCCAGTAATTATCGGGGAAATAATGTGATGTTTACAATGAATCAGGTAGTTCCGAGTGAGGTACATGGAATTGCGAAACGATGATGGTATGACCCTAACATATTAGCATTTCTAACGTCTACATCTATCAAACCTATTCTGGAGAATGCTAAGACGTACCTGTACATCTCTTGATTCTTTACCATAATCCCTTTAAAAAAATTCGTAATTTCCCTTTGTAAATTGCATGTCTTTGGACAATCATTCGAAGCAAGCATTTAAAGAAGACAACAACTATTGGAAAAGGACGAAATCGCTCGATTCTCTGCATTTCTTCCAAGCACTGAGGTTTTCTTCTCTTTTCAACTCCCAGCAGGACCTCTCTCCATTTTGAATTCTCATGGTTTTTTTAATAATTGTCCACTGCCTCTCCATTACAAATATTAAGATATGTCATGTAAACACACTACACTAGCTTCAGTTTCAGGACGGACCCACTAATTGTAATCTTATTTTGACCTTGAACTTTTGTACAAGCCTGGTCGACCTCATCCCGACAGATCTAGGAAGTTTCTTGTTTTGTGACATGTTCTCGTAAGCACGGATGAAGCAGTCACGATTTTCTGATATTGTGGAAACAGATGAACAGATGTCTTTGTTTTTCGAGGGGGACTTCGTCTTTACTTCAAGCACTTCCTAATGAATTGATCATGCACACTTTCCTTTCAACCATGAAGGCTTGCCTCTTTCGCTTTCCACCGGCCATGTTGCTAACGAGATATGCAATGGCGACTGAAGATAATATGGTCTTTTTAGTGACAGGAGATTATCCCTCCAGTCCCACGCACATGGCTCTCAAGGAGAGTCGATTCCTGGAAAGATAACGTCATGGCTCGCCAACGCACATTGTTTCCAATTATGTGAATTCCAGGTTAAGGATGACGGATTAGGGACATCAGCGTTGTCTATTTCGTCAGTGGGACCTTCAATGGACTCCGTTATAACCGAGGTTTTCGCTATACACGAGTTCGCAATAACCGAGGTAAAATGAAAGGTGCCTCATGGGCTCTACGCCGGGACCTGTCGCTTTTCAATGTCAATGAGGAAAAGAAGTTGGGAACCATCCGGAGATTGAGGAAAATCTCATTCACAGCTGGTTGGTAGAATCATCTCTGTGATAATCTCTATAATGAAAGCAACGATTATCCTTCATCTGTCTGTCTAGTGGAAGCCTGCGTGGGTCGACTTCCTCGAACCCGACCCGATCGGCCCGATTCGAGTCGACAAACCCCATCGCCATACCTAGCTTTACGGAGCCGAACAGACTGGGCCTGTCCGCACCCCACTTTGGCCCCTAGGGCTTCAAAACTCTACGTCTCTGGGTGCGTATTTTTTCTAAGCGGCTCTGGTGACTCTGCTGAAGCTTCCGTGATGTCGCATTGGTGATAGCCTGAGGGTGACGTAATTTATTGAGTGTGTCGGGGCTGACACAGGTGTTTTATTAGGCAGCACCTTTAAACGGATGGAGCACAATACACCACCTCTGACTCCAAATGTTTGAATTTCGAACGACGTGTCTCGCCTGAAAGCAACCGGAAATCAGTGAATATGAGTAGAAATGCAATTTACGATTCCCTGATGACGGAACGCATCTTGATCCGAATCCGAACCTGTAGCTCCATTTTAACGGATACTCTTGAGGTATGGTATATAGGGATATGGGGTGATTTAGGGAAGGGGCAACTACGGGAAGGACCTAATATTGATCCGAAATTTGGCTGTTCAAAAATGACTGGTTTTGCGTTTCATTTGAATGAGACCTAAGGCAATGATACCATTAATCGAGATTCTCCTTGCAGCCTTACCAAAGCCACATGAATAACGTCAAGGAAAAAATGTTCCATGAATTCCTTATCTCGCATGTATCACTTGCCGTGCAGGAAATTAACCTCTCGTTCCTTCGTCGAAATAAAAAAACGAGACCACCATCAAATACTTAGCTTTCCGTGCTGCTCAGATTAATGTCCCTTTTTCGTTGAATATGAACCAGTCCATTCACGGTATCGGAAAAGGATTTAAGCCGGTATCAGAAAGCGACGAAGAATAGGATGTCGACACTGTCACCTACGCATGCGCCCTTGCCCACCGGACCACGAAGAAGACTTGCACCTCATCGACGTCTCCCATCCCCAACCATAACACCGATTGAAGCATGAATCCTAGGCACTGTTCGAAAGGGGGGGGGAGTGGGACTGAGCATCGGCCATGATTGCAGGTCAAACTCCCTCCAATTCGCGGCCGTCTAGATAAGATTATAGACTGAAACACTTCCCCTCTTCATGAGGGCCACGCTTCACACGTTTTATTAGGGTTAATTAAAAAAAGCGAATATGCTCATTATTGCCAGTGATCGACGTTTTGCTATGAACAAGACGATATCGAAAAGGTCGAATTATATTTTGAAAGTACCATAATTGCGTAAGTTGACGAGTTATGCCGACAGCATCATGAGGGTTCTCGTTATATTAATAAAAGAGCAACGTCGGTTCCGACATTTAACCCTAGAAGCAACGTTAAACCATCCGATGGGTGAACTGTCGATCGATCGGGAGATGCCGTTTCTATGGTTAATTTACGTGTTTGTGACACCCCTCCACCAATTTGAACATAACCAACTGCAGTTGTGTTTATCATTTATCTGAAATATCGATGCATCGAAATTTGCCTGATTTACATGCATACGATTCAGATGAGGCGTAACACATTGAGCCATTGAGTCAGTGAAAACAACATATTGTCACTTCCGAAAACCGAGCACGTTTTAGCATGCGATGAAGTCCCCTCGTGAATGTCATTGGAGGAAAAGCTAAATATGCACAATTATTTTTGTGACACAAAATGATGTGTCGAAAATTACCATTAAGTTCATTAAGTTATCATTAAGTAGTAAGCCTATTATGGCACACTTTGAACGCGTCAAAAGGTGTGTCAAATTTCTGGCATGTGCGATGTGTCAAAAAATCTCTGTTTGAGCTGCTTTCTCTCAGCGTAAAATACGGTACATTCAATTAATAAATTCAGCGGAGAAGCAAAAACTTTTGTTAGATCCCGTTAGGAATCAAGCGGAAAGCCATTTGACCTCAGGTAACATGAGATCAACTAGCGTTCCATACGAGATACATAATAAGCAATCATCGCCTTAGGGGCAAGTTCACATCCAACTCAGGAAGGACTTCTTGGCCACCACTTTCATCTATTTCCAACAGGGTCTGCAGCATTTTTTGCGACTTCACCCAAGGGGAATAATATTTTTGTTTCTGTTTTTGAGGCGTTCAGCGTTCCAGCGGAGTTGGAAATTATATCATTAAGCGCATTGGAATTGTATCATTAAATGCATTGGAATTATATCATTAAACACTTCGACTGAATTACTTGTTCATTTAAGACCTTCTCTCCAACCCGCACGAGGCCTCTCCTCAACTGTGGGCCCGTTTACGGAGAACTAGATAAAAAATGTATTTTTTCGTCTCGAAAGCAAGGAGATGTGATAAGAACGAAGATACCTGCTGCATTACATGCTCTAATGGTTTCCACACGAACGTCACACTCAGTGTTCCTGTAGAGTCCCATTGTTTACGTAAGGTCAGGATGGCCGAGTGGTCTAAGGCGCTGCGTTCAGGTCGCAGTCCACTTTGTGGGCGTGGGTTCGAATCCCACTCCTGACACTAAGCTTTTCTTTTCACATGTGACTTCCTTTAATGTTTATATATTTTAAATAATTTTTGTTTTACAGCAATTTATTCGCAGATGCGCGACTCCAGAGGTATCACCTCTGGCTTCGAATGGACGACAGTTGTCCATTTGCCGTAATTAAGGGATTGTTTCACGGCAGAAGAGGCATATTTTCGATGGTTAGCCCAATTCATCGGATTCTCCTAATGACCAACTTCAGCCGAACGGCACTTACGATGCAGGGTCCGCTGCGCTGATGATCGCCCTTGACGCAAATGATCCTACAGCTCCAATTTGAGAGTTTCAGTTTTGACCCCATGGACGTAGATCTTCCGGTCGCATGCAGTTATGGCCGTTCCGAGGATGGTGTCAGACGAGGGGTAACAGAACGGCAGATGTTGTCGTCCAACGTTAAAACTGTAGACAAGTGCATCATTGCTATTTTATCCCCGTTACCAGGGCGCTCTGAAAAGGCAACGGAATGGCATCTCATGAAACTCATCATGCTCACCGTAAATAGCATCGTAGAACATCGTGATTCATCCTGATTTATCAATGACATCACAACGTCATGTATGTTAACTTCTCACTTTGTTTTGATGGTATTTCTGCCCAAAAGCCATACCCTTGAGATAACGCTGAGTCAACGACGACAGCCAAAAAATTGCAGTTTCCAAGGGACGACAAGTTCATTTCTTTCAATTTTCAACTGTTAGGTGCCTGCGCTTTTCCTTTCCAAACAAAAAAAGGATCATTTTTAAATATGCATACATAATTTTCTAAGGATGCTGATGCTAGTTGATCCTTCGCTGATCCATCAGTGTCAGTTCCTTATTCATGGATTCAAATATTATAGCAATGAAAAGCGAATATAACTTGTATGATAGCATTAATAAATGTTGGGTTTGTTCTAAATAGTGGAGACAGAATATGACCCCCATGCTAACTTTCATGACATCTTGTGTAAAAGCTATGTACTACAGTTACGGCCGGATGAAGAATAGATAACGGATACGAATAACACGTTTGAACCATAGCAACGTATGATTGCAACGCGAGAAATGAAACGTACAGCAATAGGAAGCCGTAAATAATTCCCAGGAAAGATTGGGGTACTAAATCAACGAATATGAGATTAAAAAAAAAACTTTCTACAGATGAACACAACAGTAACTTCAACTCTGAAGGTCACTGTACGAGATACTTTATGAATATGGTCCTTCCTAATGTTCCTCAGGAACTAATCTTCCCGAAAGTTTGGTACTTTTGACATTTACTCACAGGAGCAGGTGCAATTTTATATCTCCAGTTCCATTCTAAAAAATGAAAAAAGCGGAAACTAAGCAGAACCGTTACTTCCTAATTAAACCATTATGATCCGGGCCTCTCTCCCTCCCTTTCAAGTTGTCACGTGACCTTTTAGCCGCAATTCATCACCTTTCGCCGCGAGTCATGCCTCGCTGGAATGCGACTGTCGCGGAAAAACCCGGATAAGGCTCTTCGAATCGGAAGAGAAGGCAGACGATAAGGAAGATTATAGCCTACAGGGTGGGTCATGAATATTCATACCAGGCGGATGTCTAGCATTTCCAGCTCTAATAACGTCTCATGGAATCAATTGCACCTCAACGAGACACAAGGACTCCGAATAACAACTCACAAAATATTTTCGATGCGTCCCCGTTCCTCTTGACGGCAGGGACGGCAAGCTGAAATCCTTCAGTCTGCCGGTCGATCGCACTGGGCGGACATGATTCGTCTTTAGGCAAGAACTTTTAACTCTTTAAGGGGGCCTGATTTCGTCTCAGCACTTGCTTTCAGAATAATTTTCATACAATAATCCCTTTAGTTACAGTCAGGGTTGTAAGGGAGTCATTTGTATTTTTTAATAGTTTCTGCTTCATGGTCAGCCAGATTATTTTGTGAACTGCAAGTCATTTTTAGACAGAGAAGTATTCATGTTATAACAACCAAAGTTGACCACATAAGAGACACTCACATAGAGGTAGAAAATATGGATATATTATTTTACAGTTATAAGCCGAAATGAAATGAAAAAGTTACAAGTGGTATGAATATTGATGGACCACCCTGTATGCGTTAAACGTTCTTGAAAATCTAGCACTCAGTCTCCCTCATGTTCCCTCCAACTCCTCCTTATCAATGTAAGGTCAGGATGGCCGAGTGGTCTAAGGCGCTGCGTTCAGGTCGCAGTCCACTCTGTGGGCGTGGGTTCGAATCCCACTTCTGACATCAAAGTTTTTTTTTCCCTTCCTTCAGACTTTTTCATCGAAGTACTCCCTCGCTTCTGTCTGGAAGATGAGCTCAGGTTCAATCAGTAAATTCGGCTTAGAGTAAATCACTGATAACTGGAATGTTCATGAAAACTGCAAGAAAAGGTTCAGCCAGCACGTTCCAGCTTTCAATGGGTTTCTCAGTTCATTTCAGGAATTTAGTTAGGTCATTCATTCCAAAAATCATGTTAATTCATGTCCATTTACTTCACCAACCATGTTTTTTGTATGAAGCTACAGCAACGGCCAAGTGTCAAAGGTAACTGATACCTGTTTTTCCACTTGGCATACACATTCACAATCACAGAAAAATATTTTAATGGATTTTTCTCTTTTACGCCCAAAACGAAGTGTTCTCTTCAGATGGTTATGCCTTCCTCCTGCGCGTGAATACAATGGAACACAACATTCCCTATTTAGGCAATGGGATTACATTTGAATGGATGAGCCTTTTTTCAGCGTTTTTATGCTAATTTGGCACATTTGTGCTGCGGGCGGGGGACTGTTTTCCTCTATTACATTACAAGGGTGCCATGAAGTAGTCAAAGAAACCAACATTGTTTCAATTATCTTTCTGCAGTCTTCGAAATTAGAAAAAGAAATGGAGCTCCTCCCGGGGAACTTTTACCTTAGATGAAAACTTACGAGATGCAAAACCTTTCCTACACGAAATGCAGCAAGATAAAGATAGTGGAACCGGGAACTTCTCATTCATATGGAAGCAAAATTATATTTTATCCCGAAATAACTTACTGGAAAAAAAACACATTCAACTTGTGATCAAACATACTTCAGAATCGACACCTGATCACATGTCAAGTGCCAATGCTGTTAAGTACTAATTCCAAAGTATTTAGGTGTTGGAAATTCAACGGCCATTTGCGAAAAAACAAACAACTGGAATATGGTTCTGAGTTACATTGCTATGCGTGGCATTGCTAATTATTCAAATATAACCCCTCTCTTTCCATACCATTCATGAAATGAATTGCTTTCAAGTATGCTTCTCAGCATCCGCCTTACCTTCCTCGGTTTCTTCGGTGATCCGAATCAGACTCAATATTCCTTACCCAGAACGGATTTGAACGACTTGAAATCTAAAACTTTAAATTGCTAGCGATTCATTATTTTTTATTAAATATTACTGATGTTGTATCATAATTCGTGTTATCCTTTGTACACCAATATCTTTCATGAATTGTATCACTATTCCATGCTTTAGATATTTTGTGCCGATTTTCTAAAAAAAAATGCCAGTTTGCCTTCGAATTTGCTTTTTCTGACCTTCTTTTCCTAAAAGTTCAGATGATGTCTGAAAAGAAATTCGCTGACCAAACTACAGTATGTGGAGAAAGGCTTTTAACTTACCATTACAAGTTTCGCACACCGAAGTTCCGGCAATGCTGATGCGTTCATTCGTGAAATCGTTCTCACATATTAACGTCAACCAGAAGACAGAGCCCGAAAATGAGGGCAAGCATTGACGAAGTCTAAAAAAAAACTGAGAGCCACGATATCATCACTAAAGTATTTTAGTCCCAAAAAAAAGGACTTGAGTGACAGGAGATGAGCTGTGGCGTAACAGAGCAATCCATCAACTCTCGCAGGTCACTGGCAAGAATAGAGGAGTGCAATACAAGTTTGCGGGCGAGGCCCATCCAACTTGCTCTTGGTTCAAAAAAGTGGGATGAGACTGCGTTTTTGGCCGTTGCAAGGAACGGGAAAAAAGCCCAATTTCTGAGCGTTTCAATCAAGGTCACCCTGAGGATTCTTCAATTTGGTAAATAGGAAAGGGAGGTCAGGATGCCCGAGTGGTCTAAGGCGCTGCGTTCAGGTCGCAGTCCACTCTGTGGGCGTGGGTTCGAATCCCACTCCTGACAACGCGCAACTTTTTTACTTTTCTTTGAATTCTTGACTTTTCCAAAGTAATAACTCACTCTTCCTTCCTAAATTCCTCTTTAATGAATGTGTACTGCTTGCAATGCACATCGAAGAGCTTTAGGTCTTCGAACAATCCCTTAGAGTAGGGAGTGAGAAGGCTTAAATAACAGTTTTACTCAAAATTATGGGACCACTCTTTAGTCCACAAAGGAGCTCGTTCGTGGATTAAAACTGGTTCCTGACTGTCAGGCCCTGAACCCCTTCTTTCCTCTCCTCAAAATCCCATCCCTACATGCAGCCTCAAGGCGGGGTTCAGAGGCGTCCTGTACAGGCTAAAAGGGGAGTGGAGATAATTCCGAGGTACAAAATGAAATATAACACTAGACATTACCAATGTTTACTAAGTCCGTTTTAGTGGCCCTTTTTACGACTCCATTCAGTCTCATCCTGGACTGCGACCGGCTGAGACAAGTTATAAAAATGACACCCCATCGAGGGTCCATGCCGTATTGGCCTCTCTAGGGCTGGATGGGCTAAAAAAGAAAAAAAAAAAGGTTTTTATTTACATCCCAGTTTGGAACCATTCAGAATCATAGGGTACACGGCGCGGTGCTTCGTGGACAGGATGCGTGCCTTATAATTAGAGATGCCATTCGTCTTTCGTCAGGAAAAGTTGACATTCTCATGAAATTAAATAACAAAGGAATTAAATGATAACAATGTTCGTGTTGTACTGGGTATTGGTGGAACTGCAAAAAGATGCTTCCTTATAGATGCTGCGACTACATTTAATATTAATGAAGATCATATTCATAGGATTCCCATTCTCAAAATTATGAGAAGCTTCTTGTACCTTAAGTGAAAAATGTAACTTTTCGTTTAATAATAAACTACTCTGTAGTTTTTAAAGGTTTCGCGCTCTCCCGGCTGAGGGTTTCTGTTAACCTTGAAAGTCTCATACGTGTTGCAAGGTGGAGAATATATTCATTAAAGCTGAATGAAACTTCTGAAAGAAAAAGAGAGTACTGCTTCGAAAAGTCAATGATACGAAGGAAATAAATAGGAAAAATCCTGTCAGGAGTGGGATTCGAACCCACGCCCACAGTGTGGACGAAGGTAAGGGTCAGGATGGCCGAGTGGGCTAAGGCGCTGCGTTCAGGTCCTAGTCCACTCTGTGGCCGTGGGTTCGAATCCCACTCCTGACAAGCTTGCATTTTCCTTTTGAGCTCTCTTTAACTTTTCAAAATGCTAAAATTTCACAATGTTAACCTTGGCTTTAGATGAAAATATGATGCTCTAAATGCAACGAAGAAAGCGTTTCTAGTCAGAAAACAATCAGTACTTCAGAAAAGCCAAGCTTACGTAGTAAGTACTGACGAAGAAGCTTTTCAGAATTGGGATTCGAGCCCACTCCCACAGAGTGAACTGCAACCTGAACGCATCGCCTGAAACCTTGAATGGGGATTTTTTAGATTTCTAGAAGTAATATTCTCTTCTCCTATCCTGAGGTTTAATTAGGGCTTCATTCAGCTTTCTGCTTTCCATATGTGTACTAGTGGCAGGTAAACCTGCTGCTAACCGGAGGAAGCGAAATTCTCTGTTGACATGGAAGGAGTCCCCACGATCTTCAGAGGCTATCACTCAATTGCAAAAGAACGTTCAAATTAAGATACTGTCAGCATTCCATGAAAGTCCACGGGATCGTTCTTGTGACTGCATACATATCCGAAATTTAGAGCGATCAAAAACAGTTCAACGAAGGAGTTCCTTGAACGACGTGAATTCATTAAGTACGAGAATTGGATATTTCAAAGAAAAGATAATGGTTATATGAGCATTCCTTTTTCCGTATTCATCCATTATGCAATTAACGAATTGGATACGTTCTTTTTTATTACCTTATTATTACCTTGCATCCAGACTAAGTTAAGCCCTGATCCCTTGGCAAGGGAACAGGTCAGATAAGTTTATGGAGACGAATGGTCTTCCCCCTTTTACGGGATGGTCAAGCGAACAAGCGCGTGGTTATGATCATTCTTCTCAAACCTTCATCATATCCGCGGTTATACTCGCGAGTCAGACAACAACAAAAAAAATCCTTCTCACGTATACGATGATATATGGTTACCTTCCATGTTTAACTCTCCTCCCGCATGAAGTGACTTTCGATATGGAGCCGTCATTCCTCTGCCTGTTCCTTTGTTCAAAATTCAGAAAAAAAACCTGTTTCCTCGTTCATCCGAGAGATGACAAGACGACAGCCAATCTCCGAGTTTCCGTGAAAGTTGCTTCCCTTTCCTATTGTGAGGTCGAATTGCAAATTGTGTCGCACCCCAGTGACTCATCATCTTCCATTCCTGGGTGTCTGAGTTCCCAGGAATAACGTAAAAACAAAATTAATTATTCTGGCGTTCATTCGTCCTTCAGTGGCGGTAGGGTACCAGGCAGACGGGAAGTACGGTTGTGTGAGAGAAGGAATAATACCTTTTGATCTATGGCGCTCCAAGACATGTGTCAAAAGGAATCGACGTTTGCTCCGAGAACCACTTCATTAAAGGATTATTATTGATGTGGTAGCATTCGTCCAGTCGTCCAGATACTTAAGATGAGGCAGAGTTCAATCGGAACTCCAAGTTCATATCTCTAAGCGTTTGAAAACTTCAAAGAAACCCTGGAGGCAGTAAAGGATCAGGGACTCTAGCGCTCATTGCCGCTTCTGCATCTCCTTGGTCAGCGCCCCTTACTTTTGTGCACTCTGCAAGCGGAGAACTGATGGATCGTACAGGGTCGGAGGCCACCAGCTGCACGTGTCTCTTGTCGCCTCCGACACCCGCTTCCTGCCCTGCAAGCGGGCCCTGACCTCCATCCTCAACCTTCGGCGTCTCTATGAATGCTGATGAGGAGCATGTTCTTCCCTAACGAGCACATCCAACTTTCCAAGTTGATGACACGTTTTCAAGACTTTAAGAGAGGGACAGAACAGTTTAATGTTCAGGGGAACGGGATTAGGGAAATTCGGGACATCTGGTGGAGCACCCATTCTAAATTCGTCCCAAGGAATTGAGAAAATAAATTAAGATGCTATGAGATGGTGAGGGTCAGGATGGCCGAGTGGTCTAAGGCGCTGCGTTCAGGTCCCAGTCTACTCTGTGGCCGTGGGTACGAATCCCACTTCTGACAAAGTTAAATTCTCTTTTTTGAATTTGGTACACATGTTCTTACATACACAAAGCAAAAGTCTATTTCTATAAAACCACCTTCAACCTCGATTACGGCTGGAGCCACTCCCTCAATCCAGGGCTTGACAGCGTCTCGGCTCGGGGGAGGCCGTACGTGTTCCAGCAAGACTCTGCTCCCTCTCACACAGCCAGCACGACCCAGGAGTGGCTGGCCGAAAATGTTCACGATCATGTTACCCCTAACATTTGGACTATTAGCTCTCCTGATTTAAACCCCCTGGACTACTACGTCTGGGGCGTCTTTGAGAGGGAGACCAACAAGCATGCCCATGATATCAAGGACTCGTTGAAGGCTGCCATCGGGGACATTATGGCAAACATAAATAAGGATCACCTGATCGACGCATGTAGCCGTTTCAGAAGCCGCATCGAGGCCGTAATCGAGGTTGAAGGCGGTTTTATTGAATACCCTTTTGCTTTGTGTTTGTAAGAACATGTGTACCAAATTTTATGAACATATATTGGATTTTCTACTGTTTTTGCTTTCCTCAAAATCAAATTTTGTTCTCGAATAGCTGATGTACTCCCTATGTGTCAGGATGGCCGAGTGGTCTAAGGCGCAGCGTTCAGGTCGCAGTCCACTCTGTGGCCGTGGGTTCGAATCCCACTTCTGACAAAGTTTTATTTTCTTTTTGAACTCTCATTACATCTTTCATTAAAATTCCTGGATGTTAAGATTGACTTTAGATAAATACACGATGCTATAACCTGACATATCATTCCTCAAGCTTTCGTGTGAATGCACCAGACGGTGACTAAGTCCCAATGGAACTCTATATGGATCTGTATCCTATAGAGGACCAAAGGTTCATTAGAACCTTCCGTGTCTCCATGAATCCTGATGAAGGGCATGTTCTTCCCTTTAGTGCACGTCCAACCTTCCAAGTTGATGGCGTGTTTTCACGATTTTAGGAAAGTTGCAGAACATTACAACGTTCTGAGGAACAGGATCAGGGAACGGGACCCTTCCGGAAAAATCGCTCCCAACCACACGCTGTGTCACATACTAGAGGCATGTGATCTACCATGCGATTTTCGGCCTCACACGAGAAGAACTCTTCTTTTAACCGAGTGTGCAAATTTCCCTTCAACATGAATCGTGATATCTCTGGAACTTCAGATTGGAATATTTTGATCTCAAGCATGTGACACTATGTTGGGTTGAGGTTCCTGCAACTTTGGTGTGCTAAATGTATGTCAGGATGGCCGAGTGGTCTAAGGCGCTGCGTTCAGGTCGCAGTCCACTTTGTGGGCGTGGGTTCGAATCCCACTTCTGACAAGATTGACCTTTTTTTTCACACTTTTTTCATCTTTCCAGATGTTGAGCTCGGGTTTAAATGAATATATCATGCTCTAAATTAACGCATCATACCTCAAGCTTTAACGTGCTGCCACCAGATCCTTTGTCACAAGACTGTAGTCCCTTTAGAACTTCATAGGATTCTGATCCCAATTTCACTAATAGGGATCCATCAATACCAATTTCTTATCCGCAGAACCAAAGCTTCGTTTCCCTCTCGGCCGTGCGAACGAAACGAACGCGTGCTGAAAAAAAAATTAAAACGGGTCCAACGAATCCGACGTCACTGATGCCATCGACCTCCTTCGAGGCGGCACATCGCCCATGCGAGCCGGCACGGGCCAGCAGAACCCTGCCGAAACCCCTAAACCCAATAGAAAGGCGAAGAAAGCGTGAACCCCCCCCCCCATCCAAACCTCCTTCTATCGCCCCTGCACAAACTGCTTCTCGTGGCATAAGGAGGGCGGAGGCTACCAGGTCGCGGATTATGAATGCATTCGCTTCTGCGCTTTCACTTATGCTTGGCTTATGCTGCATGTATTTCTTTCATTTTAAATTGTCCTTTTTTTTCATGGGTGATAATGTCGACCCGTGGTGGACTATTCCAAACATTCCGCATTCCATGATTTACCGTGATTCGTATTTACGAAATGCAATTCCGCAATTGTAAATTAAAATAATTTTGGAACAGAAAAAACAGCCTCCATTGTCCTCAGCTTGAGATCAAAATAAAATCATTATTAATAATTGTCACCATTCCCTTGACGTAAAACATCCAGGGAAGAACCTGCAAGCACGGGAGTCACTCACCTCGCCTCCGTTGAAAAGTCGGGGAGGGTTCTTCCGCGAGGATGCAGACTCCACTCGATGGGAATTCCGATATCAATCAAACATCAGATTGCAATATTTTGAACTGTGGCACCATGTTGGGTCGAGATTCGTGCAACTTGGTTATGCGAGCAGGATGTCAGGATGGCCGAGCGGTCTAAGGCGCTGCGTTCAGGTCGCAGTCCACTCTGTGGGCGTGGGTTCGAATCCCACTCCTGACAGCTGTTTTTTTTTTCTTCGTCGATTACCATGTTCCAGATGATCATACCCGGAAGTTTGGCTCGGTTTGAATTAATGAAGACAGTTACATTGCTCCTTAAATTCCAACATTTTCCCATGAGCCACGATAATTAAATCCGTGATAAAGACACATTTTTGCAGATAAATAAACAATCAATATAGGTTTTTTTTCCCGTTTTGCACCAGGAATGCCCCGGGATCATTTTCTGGACACATAGCCGTACCATTTCGTGTCGTGCCCCACACCACGAGTGACTAGAAACCAAAATGGTGTCGGGCTATTGGGATTCGGGGAGTCTGTGATAACGGAAAAGGCAAAATTACCGTTACTCATCGCTACAAACGGAAAAGGGGAAGTTTCTGATGACGGGAAGCATCCTCTCGCCCTCCATCTCGTTACTATGAGTTTCAAATTCGTTTTTGTGTGCCTCAGTTTTAAAATATGAGTGTCATTCGAAACCTGGTGCGATAGTTATTGGGTCGAGTGGTCAAAAAGTTAATTTTTCTTTTTTTCCCCCTCACTTTTCCTGCTGGCTATGTCGGAACCTGAGCATGGTCAAACGTGAAATGCCCGTCAAGGGCCTGAGCAGTATTTCACTCAGTGAAAAGTTGGTGAAGCTTGAATTCCGAGTTTCAAGTGGCAAATGGCATCACTTATTAGCACACATTCATATTCCATATATTCCGTGTGCAAAAGCATATAGAGTCCTGGAGGAGCCCCAAAGGTTAAATAATGATAAATATTAAAGATAAATAAAGAAAATACTGCGGAATGAATATTGGACTTCGTTAAGAGGTATCGTACTAGTCCTTACAAGCCTGCAGACTGATTTTTCCAACCACAAAACATATTAAATTCACGAAAACCGAGCCCGACATCCGAAAATCTCATATTGAAAATAGTAATTGAAGCTTAAAAAAATTGTTAAAAAAAAAATTAAACACTATTGTCAGAAGTGGGATTCGAACCCACGCCCACAGAGTGGACTGCGACCTGAACGCAGCGCCTTAGACCACTCGGCCATCCTGACATGCGATTACTCAACTGCAGAAGCATCAGCTGAACATTGTATCACAGGTTTTTGAGCTCAATATGCTGCAATCTGAAATTCTACAGACATCACAATTACATATGAGAGGTGTGAACACGCGGTCCGGATTTGATCTGGGGCTAAAACATCCCGAGAATAAATAAAAAATAGAGAAAAAAAACTGCACCATCTGGGACGAGAAGCGTATAATCCCTGTTAATCAGGGATTACAGGGTTAATGTTAATCCCTTGCACGTCCCGACGATCAATATCGGCCCTGCTCGTATTGGTGGACTTTGGGCCAATATGAAACTCCGTCCTCGTTTTGGAGGGAGATCGATAATTGTATGATCGTTATGCCAGGCTTTCATGAATTACGTATACATTAGTAAATAATTTTTTCCTCATATTTTCAAGGACGAAATTATTTTATTAAAGGGAGATAAGCCAAATAAAGATCTGAAATGGGTGGGAAATATTTTATTAACTCTTCTGGTAGCTCTATTTTACAATTTTACTTAAATATCGGTGAGAACTGAACGAGCCAAACTTTTCGCAATTTCAATTTTTTCTGGATTCATGCTGCATTTCAGGACGTTTCATTTCAGGACGTTTCATTTCAGGACGTTTCATTTCAGGACGTTTCATTTCAGGACGTTGCATTTCAGGACGTTTCATTTCAGGACGTTGCATTTCAGGACGTTTCGGGTTCGGGGTGGAGTATCTCGTCGCCGAACTGGACGGTCCACATGCAGCTGGACACCCCGTCGTCGCGGACGTTGCCGGACATGGCGATCACGCGGAATCCGGCCAGCCTCGCGGCGTTCAGCACCTGCGAACAAGAACCGTTCCACGTTTCACGAAAGCCGTGCAAGTTAAAAATAAAAATAAAAACTAAAAAAGCTGTAAGCAGGCTTGCTTAATCGCCATGTATTTATTTATGACTTATTTCGTATTTCATCAATCGGTGATTTTCGGTCTCAAAGGCCGTAAGAGTCACCAAGAGCCGAATTGCATCTTCCATCATTTTCTTCTGAGACCATCAAAACCAGCTCGCGGCTAGAATGGAATCATCGAAGTCGATGAGTATCCACGGAGACACGGGGAGATTCAGCTGAGAGTTTCCTGCAAGTCTTCCTCTCATAGCCACCACAGAAGCCAAACCTCAAATCCAATACGAACCTCAATATTGTCCCCGATTTTGTATTGCGCGAATATCGCTTCGACTCTACTGCAATCCCCCTCCCACTCAGTCGATGTCAAATTTTTTTTTTATTCCCAAAGATCATGCGGATGCCTCTGGCCACCCAACCTGGAGGGGAGCCCTCTTGGTGAGGGTGATGACCTTGAGAGGATCCTCCTCCTCTTCCCCGACGGCCTCCAGCTGGTAGTGGTCGTAGGTCCCCGGCATCTTGATGTTCCCGTTCGGATAGACCTGGATGTTGAGCCGGGTCATGAGGGCCTTGAAGGCGCTGATGCGTTCCTCGCGGAGGGCGTCCGCCCCGTAGATCCGGGTCGTCCGCGAGGTCAGCTCTCCAGCGATGATCAGGTACGGCATCTGGGAGGGTTTCGGTTGCGTTTGTTAGTGGTTCCCGGCCTCGGGTCGCGGGGGGTCAATGTAATCAAATAAATACAGTAATATAATTACAGACATAATTACATATTTATGTTTATTTATATACATACTTAAATTTGTATAATAAGTCTGAGGGTCGGGAGGTCCTGTTGGTGGCCAATTTAGGGCTGCAGCAAAAAATTGTTGGGAAACATTGCGTTAGGCGTACGTAGACTGCATGCGGGGAAAACGAAGTTGACCCTGATTCGATTTACAGATATGCTCTTAAACTGTACAAGATGCGTGAGAATGGGGGAATGGGGCCTCAAAATGCGTCCGACCGACCATCATTCGGTCCGTAGGGCAATGAGCCTACTCTTTCCTCGACATCTGAGCAACAACAACGATGGTGAAGTTTCCGGGCAGGCGTTTTTGTGCGAGATGCGGGTTTCTGTACTTTTTTCCCTTTTCACGCTGCCTAGTTCGGTGGCGTGGAGCTTCATTCTTCCGAACCTTTTCCATCAAATTTGTTTGAGAGACGATGCGACTGAAATCGAGCGAATTCCAAAACGTGGGACTGTTTCCAGAGATTTCATGTCTAAACTGAGCCCGAAGAAGAATCACGGACGAAGGCGGAATTCGTGGAAGTTCATATTGTGGTTTAGGTTTAAACCATAGTGGTTTGGGGTTACAGGTGCTCAACCCTTAAAAAAAGGAGCGAAATATGCAGAGAAAATATGCAAAACTTAATCAAAGACTCTTCTTAAATAAATAAAAATTTGAAGGGAGAGGGGAGGGGAAGGAGTTGTGGCCCTGGACTTGACGGGAAAATCGACAAGAAATCCTGTCAGCATGTCCAACCAGAGAGGGATTTAGTTGGGAGAAATCCCCAATAGTGCCAGGAGCTGAGGCTGAAATGCGTTCAATCAGAGAAGAAGTAATTGCGAATCCGCGCCACTTAGTTTCTCCCTACTCGGGATCATTTTATATTTTTTAATTCCCCAGAAGAAATCGCAGAACTCGATTCCTGAAGCGCTGGATTCCGAGGGAAGAAGCTGGAATCGACGATTCGCTATCGCCACCCGATCATCCGTCGACACCTGTCAGCCTTCGCGGAAAATCTCGGTCCTCCAGTTCCAGACTCATCGGCCCATTCATCGTCGTCCCCCTTCAACCATCATCAGCCGCCTTCAACCATCATCAGCCTCCTTCAACCATCATCAGTCCTTGTTATTTACTCGCGACAGTCCTTATTTTTCGCGTGAACCATGAGGGCCGAGCATAAATCCTTTCCACCTGTCATCGCCGGTATAAATAGAGCTTTCTCTCTGACACCGATAAGAGGCACGTGGAGGGAAGTGACATCCCAAGGCGCAAACAAGAAGTAGCCCGAGGGAGAAACAGACCGGATCCAGCTCCCTTCACTCCTCTCTTCTTTCAATCAATTCTAACGCGCAGATGAATGAATGAATGAATGAATGAATGGATGAATGAATGAATGAATGAATGAATGAATGGATGGATGGATGGATGAGGTGAGGATCGAGCGGCCGAAGACCAGCGTAAAAAGGCATCGCAGTTTCGAGCGACGCCTGGGAGACTGCGGCAGATGGTGGAACACGCGCCGTTCCGCGGAATTCCGCCATTTTTCAGCCCCGCCAGGAAAGGATTCAGCGAATCGCTCTTGCGTGTGTCCCGCAGATTCCGAACTAAAGTTCGTTCCGATAACAAACACGCGTCGCTCCACAGATAGCGGCACTTTTTGTTCGTGCGAGCGTCACGCACCGCGTCTGCGCGTGTGCAGAAGACAACGCATTTAAATATTTAAAAAAGTGCGTGCATAAAAAACTTTCCGCTCGGGATAAGTCGGTCACGACGCAGCCGCGGCGAATAATCTCGGGGCGGCGTTGCGTCACCGCAGGCCCGGCGCCGGGTCTCGTGACCGGCGCAGGGGACCACGGGATCCAATCTCAATCTCGAAAACCAATCGCGAAAACCAATCTCGAAAACCAGTCGCGAAAATCACTGTCGAAAATATCGAAAAGCGTTTGGAGACAATTTTTTCTTGATTCTCGCACGATTACGCAGGTTTTACTTAACGCAGTATAGTTTGTTGCTTAGAAATTAATCACACATTGTCACACACCCGGTCGAGTGTTTTTATTCAATTACTTTAATCCCAGAATAATATGAAGAATATTTAATTACTGAGTAGTCTCTTGAGATTTGGAAAGAGGAAATATATATATTGCTTTTAAATAGGGTTCTCCGCTCCGAAATATTTTGACTGAGGTTTAAGCATCGAACACATTAGTTCTTCCGGAACCATTACGTAAGCTGAATGTTTCAGGTAATAATTATAAAAAATTATTTTAAAAAAAAAGCGGAACGAAAGGAAAGAGGACTCACGTTTGCGCACCGGCAGAAACGGAAGAACTGGGGCACGGCGCGTCGACTCGGCGAGGGGAGCCCGCCTCCATATGGAGGTCGGTGGGAGACCGGTTCTCGGCCGATGAATTTCAGATCGGAGGCCTTCTTCCTTATTCTCGGATGCAGAAAGAAGGGGAGGGGAGGGGAGGGGAGGGAGGAGGGAGGAGGGATGTCACGAGGGAAGGGGAGGGAGGAGGGAGGAGGGATGTCACGAGGGAAGGGCAGGGATTGCTTGCGTGAAGGATGCCGCCTGTGAACTCGAACTTTCATGGCTTGCAAATTTTGGGCCTCGGGGAGACGCTGACCCGGGATGCAGGCCTCCCCAGGAAAAGACCGGACCGAAAATGCATCGATTGCTTAAGGAGGAAATCAACGTTGCGAAATTCGGCAAGAAAACGATGCTTCTCGCGTGAAATCGGCACTTCGTCCTTCTTCGCGAGCTGCTTCAACTCGAACTGAATAGAGTGCGATTTCTGCTGAAAATTTTTAAAATAAAAAAAGCAGCGACGACAATACGTAATTCCATATTATCGTGGACAAAGTCAGCATTAATATTTTCATGGCCTGGCTGGTATTTTTTTTCGGTTGGGGCATATTTCCTAGTTTTTTAAGGCAGAGAATTTATGAACAAATTCGAAGAGAAATCTCCCTTCCTCCCCTGGCCTCACCGTGGGAAAGTTTGCAAATGGGAAAATCACTAATCAGGAAGGAAGAAGAGGGAAGTAATTGAGACCACGAACTCGAGGCAGATGGAATAAATATTGCCATGCTCCTGGGAGACGAAACGACACTGTCAGACGACACTCGTCAGACGACATTATCAGACGACACTGTCAGACGACATTATCAGACGACCGTGCAGTCCCTTTAACATTCACACGTGAAGGGAATACGGACTTCACCACGAGCTGCGCAATGTAGCGATGCGATCGAAACCTTTTCCTCCGAATTTAAAATAGCGCCTCGAAGCAAGGGCCAAGAGTGAATGCCCTATGACACCACTTTCGATATTTTCTTCCCGATTTCGATCGGCTTTGAACCTACTGCATGTGCCAATAGACGCCATGATGAATGGACTCGGTCTCATGCAGATATTCATAAATACTTTTATAAATTTATAAATATATGTATTTATAAATAATGCGTCCTGCGTCCGGGCACGAGAACCTGATGCCTGGTGGTTCAATATGGTGGTTCGACACGTGTTCTGCAAGATTTGTTCTCCTTCCAAATTTTGTAAATATTCACCAATAGGCAAGTAATTCGAAAGGTGGAAGCTGTTATATGTTCGACTAGCTCATTCGGGGATTTCGTTTACGTTCCAATAAGTTATCTTAGTAGCAAGTACCCAGAAAGTCTCATGAATACATCATGATGACTGGTGGTTCCATCAGACTGCTATGGGGAGAGGCAATCCATTTATAATTTATCGTATTTCGCTCGTGTACAAATACAAGGAGATTTTCTTTTTAATGCGCATGGTGCTAGGCGGGTATGAAGTCGTTTCCCACAAAAAGGCAAATGACTGCAAACCTGTTCTACAAAGAGACAGACTGATGTAGAAATCGGATCATGGGGACAAAATGGCAATCCGGAAAAAAAGGCAGGGAAGAAAGGGGCCGACTCTCGCAGCTGCTCTGGGGTGGAAGGGGAAGGGATATTTTTGGATGCGTTTTATTTCATTGAAGCTACTCTTAGCAGATGGCTGGTCGAGAGAAGGAGGAAGAAAGCCCTTTGGGAACAGATTGAACCATGCACGACAAATAATAAAGGTTAGATCTTGCTCGTTTTAGATCCAAAAAAGAATCCATGATCTGTCACTGGACAGCCACGTTGAGCGCGAGCATCAACACCATGAAACTCTCGTGGGAATACTCATATCCCAGTCCAAGATGCACGGCGGTTGTACGACCATGGCCAATGCCCCCCCCCCCCCTATCAAGATAGCATTAGTTTTGTTCCATGGAGACCAACCACCCTTCGACATAGACTTCCAAGGAATACATGCTTTCCCTAAGGAGGTTCATTCAAAGCCACTACTCATTCTCACATTCGGTAATCCATACTCACTATTGAGAGGTCCATTCTCACTTTTTGAAAGGTTTGGAATTGTGGACGCTTCCTTTGTTCGTTCCATAGTTGATGGGTATTGGAAGAAACCTACATATCCTGATATCGACGGGCGTAACGGCTACTTTAATTGCTTCACCCTCTCTTTGAATAAGGATATGCCTATTTGATTAATACCTCGTCTCAGTCAAGTGATCCTCTTCCATTTGAATGTGATCATGGCAAGGGACCTCGCCCAGGTGAGAAGAATTCCCTTTATTGTTTCATATGAAAAAATGGCTGCCTGAGCTCGAGGGAATTTTTTTTCATTGACATAACCTATACATCTCGCCGATGCGCATGTTGAAGTTTGCTTTCATCATACAATAAAGTAAAAAAGTCTTAAAAATGGATTAATCAACGAAACCGTCTGGAAGGATGCCAGAATTAAAAGAACCCTTACGAAAAAATCCAATAGGATCCTATAATATGTTCATGTTTCAAAGATCTTATAGGATTCCATTGGATTTTTCCGTAAGGGAAAGCAGCGGCGATGCCTATGTTGGGACGCTCAGAGCTCTGGGAAGAAGGTATTTCTGACTATTTCTCATGCACTTTCTTTTGGGAAGTTTGCTGAAGACTAAAAAGTTCTATCATTGTTTGCAATGCTTTTTAAAATTTGGGATGAGGAAGGCCCCATCCACACCAGAAACTTTTCTGGCATGGCTGATGGAAGAACGCTGCGAAATAAATATTTCTCAAGGGAAACTTTCGAAGAAATCTCCCAGATCACTGAAGATCTTCGAAAACTTTCTGGAGTGGACGAGGCCTTAGTGCAAATATGCACAGAAATTCCCGAAAGTAGAGAAGTGGCTCTCGCAGATTAGTAAGTTGCTTGCAGCGAGGTCGGATAGAGAAACAGGCGTTGACATTTCATGCTGCGGTGACGGGAAGGACGATCGATTCCCAAAGTCCATCAACCATAAAAGCTTCGGCCCGTTTCTGCCATAAGTCATATTAATGTGAAGGGTGGTGCAGAATGCGGGCCCCGCCACCTCCAGAAAAAAACCGGTAAAGTTTGGCCAAAAACAGCTTTGTGCAAAATTAAAATGTGCTACCAAGTGCCATAAAAACGTCATGCCTCTTTCCGACTGAAATTTCGAGAAATTTTCGGAATAAATCAACTGCTTTTAAGGATTTTAACTTCTTCGGCCAATCTCTAAATGCAAAGAAGTCAATCTTGTTTTTACCGTTTCTTCTGGCGACCGGATTTTCCTTTTTTTATCGTGGTAATTTCATTGGAGTGTGGGAGCTTCACGGTTTTAACACCTTCGAACTTATAATATTGATAAGGGTCTTGTGATATTTCCCTTTTTTTAATTTTCATTCTAACTGGATTTCTTTCCAACCCATTTTTTTTCCAATTAATTTCCAAAACGCAATCATAGTTCTGTGATTGAGACGTTATGTTTCGCGATCACCAGGTACACCTCCCTTTAAAAAAATTGCAAAAAAAACGATAAATATTTTATTATATTGCCCTCTTTAACAACATTTACATAGTCGAGCCACAAATTTTGCATGACAGGATTCAGAAGGAGGCAAATATTATGCAACACCCAGTAGACGCTACTGGCAGAAGGGAAGAAAATGAAGATTGGGGTAAACTTTGTCATAAAGAGGCTGTCATTTTTATGTCCGCCCATAAAATGAAACGTGTCCGTCTCCGACGCATCAGCATTTTCCTAATGAGATCAGAAAGTCGAGGTATACAAGTAGAAAGGGGAGGAGGAAGAGCCTGAAACGCAGCTTATCCGGGAGGACCAGCCTCAGGACCAAAGCGGTGGTGAGACTCTTTCTATCTTCCTCACACTTCGGCTAAAATCCTGTCTCTAGCTTCTCACAAGGGTTTCGATGCACGGAGGGACTAAGGAAAAGTTTTTTTTTTTTCATTTTCATAGTATGCAATTAAAAATTGGCATTTTAATGGTGTTTCAAAGTACCTGCCGTATTCGCATTTTTTTTCCTTTCAAGGTCATGATAAAGGGTGACATGCGCCAGACCTATTTAACTTGAACTTGAAGATCAGATTAGATCTCATAATGGTCCTCTATGGGAATCCGTTTGACAGAGATTATAATATATTCATAGACACCCATTATAAAACCGGATCGGTTTAAAGTTAAACGGATTTGGTGCATGTTACCTACTCCCAGCACTTGTAATATTTTTTAAAAGTCAGTCTAGGATCTTCCTATGTGGAAATATGGTCTCTAAGTGGGACTCTAAGAACCCCCATTTTCTTATTTTTTTGAATGAGCAGTAATGCAAAATATTTTATTCAGTGAAGTGTACTTGCAAGAGAAAACCTGTAGGAAAAAAATGAGAACAAATGCAAATAATACATTATCCGCACATTTAGAGGGGAAAATGTCGTGAAAGCTCTAAGCACTATGGTGCTACTCTTTAAAATGTGAAGATACTTCATTACAATGATTTATATATGTCAACGCATTGTATTTACATTTTTAAATGTAGTGAAAATAGTCACATGTCACTTTCATTTAACGACTTTTTCACGCATGCATTGAAATAAAAAAAAATACGGTATCAAGGAATCACTGAGTCGTGCATTGTAGAATGCATGGGAAGATGTGCTTTAGCATAAGGAAAGGTATCTTTGCGAAGGCAAAGTACAGGTTTCTTATTAAGTTTTAATATTATATTATTATATTTTATATTCTTGTTATAATGTCAATAACTTGAATACTATTCATCGTTTATCAATAATATTTGCTGGACACATCTTTCAGACCATGGGGAACACGTTTCCTTTGTCAACGACAATCTCGAGACTGTCATCTCGGCCATCAGAGGGCTCTTCGGATCAGCATAGGGGGTTCTGAAATTTTCCTGTGTCAATAAAATAAAGATCGAGTCGAGACATATATTTTAAAAATGTATGCAAAATGGTGAACCTGAACACATTGTATGGACTTTGAACACTGATGACGAGTTCTTTTGGCGAACATGAATGTAGCCGACATTTTCCGAAGGCACGGTCTTCAGATTGGACTCCTCTTGATTCTGGTTGTAGGGATACTCCAATTCAGTTGTGTATCGAGCAGCGCCTGATACCTTACCTGACTTGAAAGATGACATTTGAAATCATAGAGCCTTTCTGGACATCGGACAACTTCGTTCAACTGTCATTCATGCCATCCCGCGAATGCAACCCATGGTGGATATTAGTAGTCACATTAAGCATATGTAATACCACGTACCTTTGATGGCCATTGTCGTTGACCATGGAAACATGCTCCCTAAAGTTTCAAAAGTCTCCACTAAATATTACTGTTCAATGATAAATAGTATTCAAGTTGCACATATTTCAGCACGGCAAGAAACTTCATAAGAGCCTTGTATATACATGGAAGTATCCTTCATACCTCTTGTTTATCGACGTATCCAGTAATTAAGGACCAAGAATATAATCCAAATGTATTTCTGTCAGGTTTAACACCTAAGTGGGAAGCGCCTTAACCAAGATGACAACCACTCCGATCCAGGCATGGAAGACCGAGAATATTATTGAGCATATCACGAGACAGGAAACCCAAGGTGAGACGCACAGCAATATATTTCAAATGATGGATATGGTGACATGTTGAGTAAATTCTCGATTCTTCCTTTTAAAAGACATTGTCAAGGCAAGCAAAACATGGAGCGTGATGAAGGCGATTTTGATTGCGGCATGTGCATCGCTTGCTTTCAGGCAGGTAGGTGCAGATTCAGTCAAATTCGTTCCCATACTATCCAATTATTGTCATCGATAATAGCTCAACGGAGAACCGCAGGTGATGCTCCTGGTCGAGGAATATCTGTCATTCCCGACCAACACGCAGTACTTGGTACTTGATGGCCAGACTGTGCCGGTTCCTGCATTCACCATCTGCCCGAAGCCTTCTTTGAAGGCTTCTTCAACACGGACGGATATTTTTCCATTCAAGAACTTCAGTGCTGCGTCCTTGTCTTTGATTGATTTCGTTAACAGGATGCCGTGCGCTTCGAAAAGGGTGGATTTGACGAATGGCTTCACGACAATCGACAGGGAAACCATCACTCGCTTCCCAAACTGTAAGCACTTTCCTTCCTCGGAGGAAACATGGAGATTTCAGATTACAAGTAGTTTTTTTATTGCATTATTTTTATATGATTTATTTATTACAGATAACTGTTATTGGAATGAGCGGACACATCATGAAGTGGACCTGAATCGCGTGAATAGCGGATATGTGAAATGCTTCACCCTTTTCTTGGATAAGGAAATAAGTATCGGTTCAGGCAATTGCGTAGGTCAATCATTCATCTTCAACTTTAAGGCCATCACGGAATCGTTTGAGAACCCCATGGTAAGACGAACAAAGTTCATCTCTCTATCTTTGAATTTGAAACATCTGGAAAAACTACATAAGCGTTTCACTAGTCCAATTCATTATCATTTACTGCAGATAGAGGTTTTGGTTCATGATCAGAATGAGAAATTCACCATTTTGGACGTTTTCAAGCCAGAGGAGGTGGTTGTTTTCAACAATACAGTCACCGAAATTGTCATTCGTCCGGAGGTTTTTCAGAAACAGGATAGAAAGGAGTATCCCTGTACCCTTGCTGAAGAATACAGCTACTCCAGGGTGAGTCAAGCAAATACTCTTCAAAATTAGGCCTTTCCGAGACATAGTGCAGGAGACTTTTCCATACAGTGCATGGAGAATTGCTTCTGGGAACGGGTCCAGTCCCGCTCCGACATACCCTGTCTCATCCCCTCCCTCATGCCCAACGAAGCCAATCTCACAAAACCAAAATGTCAAGATTCCACCATCGAAGGAAGGGTGCTTTCGCTGTTGTATAGAAGCAAATTGGGCGACGTTCCAATGTTGTCGAGCACCTGTAATTGTGTGAAAAGATGCAAAACGACTGACTACCACATCTCTGTGAATCCCACCTCGACCTGTGAGAGGTTTGCAAACGTGAGAAAGGAGATCGGCCTAGCTCATCTTTTCTTCACCTTCCCCTCGAATCGGGTTCGTCCCTGCATCTTAATCCAGATGTTACTGCTCTGCCCTCTCTGCTGTAGAAACCATTACAGATATATCTATAAATGTCTTGACAGGTGCCTCACATCATAGAGACACCGAGGGTGACACTCCTTGGTCTCCTGTCCAACATTGGAGGAATCGTCGGCATCTGTCTCGGTGTTTCCCTCATCACCATCTTCGACATTATCCAGGAAGTATACTCCAGCATCCGCTATAAATTATTCAGAAAGGAAACACGTGCAGATCTTTCATGACAACAATTGATTTTCGTCATCATCCCTCACATTCCCGAATTTGATTATTTAGCTGCCAAGTTAGGATCAATTTACGTCTCTCACTTTCCTCTTGTCTTAATATTCTTGCACAATATGTCTTCAATTTGATATGACAAACGAATATTCAGACAAACATGATTTAGAAAACCCAAACAAACATTATTTAGAATGTTGTTTTTGCAAATGATCATGCAAAACGAAATTTCTTAACCCAAGAAGTCCCATCATTTTAAAAATGATATATGCATTTTTGGTATGGTTCTGTTGAGTTCTTCCAATAGAGAACGATAACTGCAAACGTCCATTACCTCTGAAACCCAATGAGGCCCGTTATTCTGACGATAATCATCCGGATTCTGATTCTACATAAGGAAATGCTTACACCATTGATGCTCGAAATCATGCTGAATTACAACCTATGCCTTCTTGAGAATAATTTTTTTGTGTGATACCCTTCATTTGTCTATCAAGAAAGCACGGTTTCATTGATGTCCCTTTCTTGTCTAACGACAAATGTAAAAAGCCTTAACCCACATGTACTCTACCTGAGTGAAAGGAGCAACTGGAGTCAAAATGACTCAACTTACATACTGTCAGCGATCCCTTATAATGTAGAATCCTCATAGTATCTGTAAGTACATTCATTTTATAGCCTAGAAGTGATGGCCTTTCAATGTACCATGAACAGAAAAATAAGTATGGTTTGGCAACAAAAAAGGCGAGCAAAATGAGATTGACATTAATGAGGGAGAGTGCAAATTAGTTGAGCGACAGGCACAAACATACGTGTAAATAAAGTGAGTGACATTTCTATGTACACATCGTCTGCATGGGATTGGGAAGTGAATATCAAAAGAGACCGAAGGCGGAAAAAGAGCATCGACCGACTCAGTGCTTCTGCAAGGACGGAAAGAATAGCAGTGGAATCTCGTTCTGGGTGAGACCTTCCATTTTCGTTGCATATTGCTCTCATAAGTTTATACCAGGCACTATTCCCGAATTCATATTGGCATGCCAATCTAAACCCGACACTTCTGCGAGCAAAAACCGGTGACACTTTGTTCGCACCAACACATGCTTCGAAGAGAGACACTCTTCAAATAATTATATCTCCAAAGTAGGTACCTCAAGAGGATGTGCCTTTAAAAAAACACATTTTTTTTAAATTAGCGACACAAGAACTATAAGCCTACGAAAATTTCATGATATAAACAGGTATTTGTCCGTTTCGTTGCAGTAGACATGTTATCAGAGAAACGTCAGAACGAACAATTGTGCGTTGAAACTAGGAGCTCGTGCGTACCTAAAAAAAAAGGTTGCTCCTTCTGAAATCAATAAAACAATAGTTAATTGTTTGCAAAGTTCCACCTTTCTTTGTAAAAACATGAAACACATTTACTCCATAAGTTGGATTTTTTTCTCTGAAGTTAGCGACCTAAAAGCATTTCGTGAACGAAGTTTCATCGTGACATCATATGTAGAACATGGTTGGAATTAGCATATTTAGTCTAACTTGTCAACTTTTTAAGTTAAAATGAATGGAATTTGTGAGCTAAGGACTCGCAATTGATTTTTGCTTACAAATTGAGTTATTGTGGTTCCATAGATTGATGTTGTTTTTCGTCGTGACATGTTTTTCATAATTATCCATCCATAAGTACAGACCATTTAAGCAAATATCAAATGTGACTTCGTAGACTGAGAATCGCATCCATGTTCATTCATAATTTTGACCCAATTTACTAAATCTGGTATAGCATGGGTAACATGACGTTTCTAAAACATCCAAAGAAAATTTCAGGCAATGTTGGACTAAATTTTCAAGCCAATAAAAAAAATGCATTTTTGGCTATCGCCCGTAAATATTTGATGTTTCGAATTCAGTCATCATAACTAGCAATATGTGAATGCGACCTCCTTTTCCATGTCTGACCACTGTCAATGTTGTGCTCACATCAATAGCATTTGGATCGTATAAGCAATTCTAAAATATGGGTACACGATTTCCTTCACCAATACAAATTTCATCACAAAATAGCTTAATATCTAGCATTAATTTCATGAATTTATCACGGGGTAAACATACCACCACCTATGTCATATGTTTTAAGGCGCTTCGTGCATCGAGGGTCCATCCTTCAGGATGAAGTGCCACAATATTCCAATTTGGCTATGGAATACTGTGAAGATACCAATACATCTCTCAACTCCAGCATCCAAAGGTAACAATTAAAGCAGTATTACTTCGATTTTTGAAATGGAGACACAGGGAGGCAGTCAATATTTTTCTTATGAAGGCCAGATCACCGCAAAGAAAAAATGGTTCGCCATTAGGGCACTGGTGTTCATCGCGTGTGCAGTTCTTGCTCTGAGGCAGGTGAGTATAAGCATAGCATTATTCATCTTCATTGAATCCGATGGTCACGAACTACAGCCCAATGAACAACTACAGGTGATGGTGATGGTCGAAGAATATCAATCTTTCCCGACCAACACGTTATACAAAACCGACAATGTCGACTCGATCCCGGCTCCGGCTATCACCGTCTGCCCAAAACCTTCTCTGAAAGCCTCCGCAAGGGATACATCAACATATAGTGAATACGTGACGTCATCCTTGTCAATAGCTGACTTCGTATTGCAGGCCCCTTCTTTCGGATATAAAGTGGTCTCAGGGAATGGGTCATCCAGCAACCGTGAACCTATCAATGTTCTTCAAAATGGTGCGGATTCTTCGACGTCAAGGGCAACTAATTTGAACGACTGGAAGAAATTAAGAAGCGTCGTTTTCTTTCTGCGTAGGTACTGGGTATTGGAGCGAGAGAACTATTGTTGATGTGCATAGATCTAGAGGGTACTTCAAGTGCTTCACGCTGTACCTGAACCACAACATAGATACTGGACCAGGCAAATGCTATAACAAAACCTTCATATTCGATTTCAAGGCGTTAAAGGCATCGACTTCCTACACACAGGTGTGTCGAATCAGCACGATCTCTTACGGTACCATTTCGGCATTAGGTTACAATGAAGCAAGGGCACGATTAAAAAAGATACCACTGAATAACCAGCTGGTCAACTTTTTTTTTAGCAATATACCCAGATAGTTGGGTTTTTCAGCTATGCACGACCTGTCTGTTAAAGACCAATAAATTAACTTTCGGATATTTTTCCGACAATGGAGCTGAATTCCACGTTCCTTTCATTCTGAAACCATTCCATGCATATAGGTTTAGTTTTCGCAAATTAAGGAACGAATACAATTAAGTACTATTAAGTCAATTTAGGCCGACAGGAAAAGTAAGGCATGTCAACCCACACATCTAACAATAGAATATCGAGGAAATTTATGGAAGGACACCCTCTGACTGAAAGTGCATGTCATATTCAGATCTACAACGAACAAGAAATACGAGGTATAATTCAGAATCTTGTTTCATACATAGGGAAATGCGAACTTTTCACAAGTATAATTCAATTTCCTGTACGCTATTTATATCATCCCTCATGAGTGGCGAATAATAAATCCATATGATAGTTCCATCCTGAGTGTTAAAAGGAATTGAGCTTCTACTTTTAAGGGGAATCATTGTGGCCTTAATTTATCCCTCATATGATCTCTTTCCGTACAGATCGAGGTATACTTCCACGATCAGAAGGAGAAATTCACACCTCTGTTCCAGTATAAGCCACAGCAGGTGTTCATCTTCAACAACACCATTACCAATATAGCCATTCGTCCGGAGGTGATTCATAAGCAAAGCAGAAATGAGGATCCCTGTACTCCGGACGAGGACCACAGCTACACGAGGGTGAGTCCCTTCATATTTTTTAGCGGGAGAGAATAACTTTCGGAAATGTGCTGAAATCTTAGTACAAATTGCCATCCAGTGCATTGAGACCTGCTTCTGGGAACGGGTGCAGTCCTCCCCACGCCTACCGTGTCTGATCCCATCCCTCCTGCCCGAAGGAGTCAATCTGACGAAACCGGAATGCCAAGATCAGAGGAACGAAAGTACGCAGCTTTTTGCAGTATCTCTCGCGAGAGGTAATGTCACCCTGTGGAGTAATTGCACCTGTCTGAAGCGGTGCAAAACGATTGTCTATCACATTTTTGTGGACCCGTTGTCGCCATGTGAGAGACTTGCCAAGGTAGGCAACCAGACCTATCGCACTCGTCTCTTCTTCAATTTCCCCTCAAAGCGGGTTCGTGTCTCATCCTTTGTCTAGAATATATTTGACTAGCTATGGTCGCGCCTTCGGCGCTCCATTACATTGGATAGTGATTAACTCATTTATTATTTGCGAGATGACAAATACGTAAAGTGCGTCACCATTGAAATACGTGACATATGGGGACGAAAGTTTCAATTTTTTAATCAAAATCATTGCTTCCATTATTTATAATTTTCATCTTTTCAAGTGACCCTTTTTGTGAGGGTGGAGAATACATTTTGAAATACTTTCCTCCAATAATCTACTCTAAGGAGACATATTTCAAAAGTAGGATTTTTCCTGCACTCAGCCATTAAACAGGTACTTCTGAGGTAAGTTTAAATTTTCTGTCTTTATTTCGTTGGATAAAAAAAAATCACGAAAATGAGACTGAAAAAAGTGCCCTAATGGGTTTAAACTGAATTTTTTTTTCTTTTGAAATGTAGATTCTGGGAACTCCATGCCACCCAGATTCAGCCTTAAACGTTTCCCCTTTTTGCTGGCAGAAAATCATTTAAATTACACATCACCTCATCCACTTAATACCATCCTCATCTAAAAAATACAACTCAGAGAGAGCTTCAAAGAGCAAATACGTCCTTAAGTGGCCCATCACTGGGTCTTTTACCCTACTTCTGAGGTAAGTTTAAATTTTCTGTCTCTATTTCGTTGGATCGAAAAAAAAATCACGAAAATGAGACTGAAAAAGTGCACTAATGGGTTTAAAAGGAAATTTTTTTCTTTTGAAATGCAGATTCTGGGAACTCCATGCCATCCAGATTCAGCCTTAAACGTTTCCCCTTTTTGCTGGCAGAAAAAATATATTTGGAAAAGCGACCCACCCAAAAGCTAAACCCGGAGGGGATGCCCCATTAAAGCTGAATACTCCCTCAGCTCAATAATATCATGTCACTTATACGTGTGCCAAGATTCACCTTTCCATTTCTGTCCAATTCGGCACAACAATTTTATTTTTCAAAACATCGCCCCTTGAAAAAATTCCCCCTGGGGATATATCGAGACTTACCATTTTTATTTAACGCTTTGTCTCAGTAGTCACATTAATGCGAAGTTTCAGTTTTCCACGTTCATCAGTTTAACTGATGCAAAAACATAAGTTGAAAACATCTCCCTTTGAAATTTGTGCCCCAAGGGCTTTTACTTCTAAAGTCGGAATTTTTCTGCAGCATCTCAATACGTAGTTATGTACCAAGTTTCATCCACACTAGCTCAATGCACCAGAACAAAAGAAATACTTAAAAACGTCGCCTCAAAAAAAGATGCCCCCAGGCATGGATCTTTAATTTTTCATTTTTCCTGAACTCGTCGTTTTGGTAGGCACTTCCATGCCAATTTTCAGCTTTCCATGTCTCTCCGTTTTACTGAAGAAAAAATAATGTTATGGTGGGTGAATGAATAACGGGATATGGGAGGCGAAAAAAGCGAAAAGAAAGCCAAGGAATGACTGAAAAAAGGGCCCTGATGGGTTTTAACGATTTTTTTTCTTTTGAAATGTAGACTCAGGGAACTCCATGCCACCCACTTTCAACCTCATACGTTTCCTCTTTTTGCTGCCGGAAAAAAATAATGTATTCGGAAAAGTGACCCACCCAAAAGCTGTGTTCTGAGGAGACGCACAAAAAAAGTGGAATATTTCCTTAAATCAACATCGTTTAAAACGTTACGACCTCAAGAAATATGAACCCCAAAAGTACTTTGGAAATTCGACGTTTGACATTTGAGCTCAGTGCGTTAAGGGTCACGTTATTGCCAAGTCTTAGCTTTCCATGTGTCTCCGTTTGAAGCAAAGAGAACTATTTGAAAATATGTTCCCCGAAAGGTGCACCCCTATGGCATGCATCACCAAAGTAGAACTTTTACTGAACTCAGCATGCGAATAGCTACTTATGTCAGTCAGTCAGCTACTGATTATTGTCCATATATAATAAAATTAGATTTTTTTTGGTGCTTACGTCATAGAAGGAATATACTCCCCGAATTTCATGTTTCTGGGTTCAGGGGTTTGGGCTGGGCGTTGATGAGTCAGTCAGTCAGTCAGTCAGGACATACGTCTTTATATATATAGATTTACTCTGTAGATGAAAACGATCCGAATTTATCCATTAATTTCCTTTTAGATGGCTTCCATCCTGGAAATGGAGAAGGTGAATCTCTTGGACCTCCTGTCCAACATAGCTGGCATTGTCGGAGTGTGCCTTGGTGTTTCCCTCATCACCATCTTCGATGCTATTAGAGAGATTTCTTCAAGAGCCAGCTGCAAACTGTGCCGGTGGAAAATCGGGGACAAACGCGACGAAATTCGCTGAAGCAATCACAATAGCTGTTCATTACTACTACCATTATCTCCCCATCTCCCCTGGATTCATGGACATGATAGGAAGAGTGACTTCCTATCCATACGAAGTCGTATCATTTGATGAATTTAAAGGTAGCAGTAATAATTCCAAACAAATGTCCTCGATATAGGCATCCACTTCACACGCCTAGTTTAGGAGTTCGAGAGATAATCTTAGGATGAAACTCTGGCCTACGAGCCCCAAAGAACGAGGCCAGAATTCAAATAATGAATTCTCGATGGTTTTTTGAAAATACTGTACTTCACTCAATGCGCTGTATTTTACGATATTCGACAATATGATTCTCAACTGCATAGCAATGCGAAACATTCAAAACGCGTCAAAGCGCTTTCCGTCCAGATCGGTTTCGCGAATTCACTTTCATTTCACTTTTCGGTGCCCTGTCGCCTAGATCTATTTTTTGCCCTCGGAGTGATGAGAAGAAGTGATGGCCTTTCAATGTACCACGAACAGAAAAAGAAATTATGGTTTGGCAACAAAACATGCGGGCACAATGAGATTGATATTCACGGGGTAGAGCGCAAATTATATAAGCGACAGGCACAAACATACGTGTAAATAAAGTGATTGTCATTTCTATGTACACATCGTCTGCATGGGATCGACACTTCTGCTAGCAAAAACCGGTGACACTTTGTACCAACACATGCTTCGAAGAGAGACACTCTTCAAATAATTATATCTCCAAAGTAGGTACCTCAAGAGGATGTGCCTTTAAAAAAACACACTTTTTTTTAAATTAGCGACACAAGAACTATAAGCCGACGAAAATTTCATGATATAAACAGGTATTTGTCCGTTTCGTTGCAGCAGTGAGCTTCATCGGACCCAATCATAGAACAGACTAACTCCAGTTTGGAAACGATGCCTTTGATTTCTCAATACCTGGAGTTCTCTAAGAGTTTCCTTCAATAAGCAAAATATATGCTGAGACAAACCTTTTAAATGCAACTTCCTTAAAGGATGGCCTATTTATTTCCGAGATATGGAAGCACTCCTTACATGTATTTATTTATTTCATGTAAATAAATCCATGTCATGCACCACTTCATACGCCCACAAACCAGTGCACTGCATTTATATCTTGATATTACTCGAATGGTGTCCACTGACTTGTCGTGTTACATGCTTCACCCTTCACAACTTCCGCCTACAGGCTTGTCCCAGACCTGCATGTACCGAACATAGAGATGAGATGGCTTATGCGCGCTATCGTCCTTTTCCTTTCATTCCATGGCTCTTGATGTCCAGATTCCCTAGGTTTCGCCGTGTTTCTGAGAGCAATTATTGGGTATGAGTGTCGCATACCTCATGACAGGCATAATCAAACTGTGTATTTAAAAAAAAACTCCTCTCTGTTCTGGAAAAACAATGTTCAGGAAAAACACCACGAATTGTCTCTAACACGAAGAAGAAGTTATTTTTATTTGAAATATTTCACAAATGATATAGACAACACCCGCGTCCCGCGGTATCCGCTTCGCGGGCGACACAGTTTCAGCAGACACGACGAATCCCAGGATGGGATGACTTCTGAAGTGGACTAGCAGCAGAATGGTGCAATATATGTGTCACCTGAAAATAATGTATGAATAGGTTGCATTGATATGCAGGGTGTCTCAGAATTCCAGACTCATAAGCAAATGTCATTATTTACCTATATGTAATTAAATTTTGAAATTGCAGGCCATGAAACTGCATACACATATGAAATATGTTTCGTAACACCCTCTGAATGTTGCTAAATGCCTCCATACTAATTTTGGCATTCCTCCCTACTAATTCTTGGGAATTCCGAATGTTCTTCAGCTCGTATATATTCAAGTTAAAAGTTAAAAGTTAAAAGTTTAAAGTTTAAATCTTTAACGTTTTAATTAACCCACCTGAGTAACCCACCTTTTGGGACGTGCTGTAAGTTTCAGCTGAGAGAGTTGAGTATGAGAGTGCAATATTATTGTGTTGGCGTAATGGTTACGTTATTCGTGGACATTCTGGAGAAGCCGCGTGAAGCACCCCATTCAAGCTAATGCGTCTGCTAGTTGTGCTATTACCTTCCCAGGGATCCGCACTGCATTCGAGTCAGGTTTTCTTACGGCCTTCTAGTCTAGTCTTCGTTGTTCTGGTGAAACCATTCATTGCACTGGCGTCTTTATGCTTTTTCCATAGTTCGGGGTCAAAAGCAAATGAGGGAGAAGTTCAGCCTCTTTGGGGGAGTGATGGGTCAGTTGAGTTAGGAAAGGGTCGCCGCGGCCTTCGGGAAATTATATTTTCTAACCCAACTGACCCATCATCCCCCAAATTAGGCTGTTCTCGCTCGCTTGGGCAAACATAGAAGAATGCGGCTCGCTTGATCTGCCTTCATCCTGTTTTCTCTGAGGCTAGTTAGTTAGGGTTAAAGGATTAAAACTTAAAAAAATTGAGTGAAGAAGTTTGCGGGTCGAGTATTCCGGTGATTGAGCTTTTCTTTGGGGGAGTACGGGGCAAATGTCAAAAAAGGACCGAATGCAGGAAGAGGTTTGCAAAAGAGGACGAAAGAAAACCAGCGGACTGCCATGACTAAACATATTGTTTTCTGTTCCAACGAAAACGGGCACTCTCGCCCTCGGTTCAACGTGGCTACCCCATGGTGAACGTGAGTGCGCACGTCATTTCATGCTTGCCTCTCCTACGACCCACACTTCTTCACATTAAAATTACTACTTCTTTTCTAATCTTTCCCAGATAAAGTATGCACCAACGCAATCTACTCATCAAGAGCTTGCGATTGATGTGTCACATGTGGAATTTGACGTGTGGTCTACTCCGGATGTCTTTCCCTCAGGGAAAATTTTCAATTACCGGGATTGAAAATTCAATTAGTAAGCAGATGTAAAGGACATCGTTGAGATCCAAGAGACTGCGTAGTCTGATCCAATAGAGAGCACTAAAGGATTAGCGCTGTGAAAATTAAACTTTTAAATTAATTAATCAATTAACGCATCATATTTTTGTGCCAGCATTCACACCATGAACATTTATGAGACCACTGTCACATTTGAATTTGACTCGGTTAATTGCGTAATATATATAAGTAGATGAACTCTACATACTGGCCATTTACGATCAACTGACATGAAGTGGCATGGAAAAGAGATTTAAATTGATATACATTTGAAACATGAGGACATAATCACTTGAAGCTGTTTGGTTTCGGTGCTGAAAGGAAGTTCCCTTCCAAGGTCACCCTCTGTCCTGTGGAGCTTCATGAATGTTTAAATGAGGAAAATGCTCAAGTCCATGCCCTAATGAGATCGATAGGAAGATCGATTCCCCATATATCCATCAGGTTCTTACATCCATTACGTGGAATTCACGATGGAAAATCACTTAATGTACTACATAGATATTGTCACGAGAGGCAGAAACCAAACACGAATGGAAGCGTTTCTCGACACGTGCCATGACGTTGGCATTACGAAAGGAGACACGATGTGCAATGACGAAAGAGCCAAAAAGGTGGATTCACCAAACCATAAAGCTGCTCTGCAAGGACGACACCAGCATTACAAGGTGATGGAATTAGATTTGTATTAGATTGGACTTATTTGTGAACTTCTCCTTTCGACGCAGTTGAAAAAGCGCCCTACCTTTTTCTATTGCAATATAAAGCCTAAAACGATGCATACAATAAGTAAGGAAGATACGGGTTTCAAGGGAACTATCATCCTCCAATCCGTCAGTGAAATTATTCATGTGCAAGAAGCAAAACAATACTGCATAAGCACACCAATTTAGCGGCATAATAGCCAGTTCTACCGAAACATCAGCCTACATCCATCTGGCTGAACAACCAGGTGGATAAGGGGTGGATTTGGAACCAGATGGATTTTCCCTAGGGTTGACAACACTCCAACAGGTGGAAATGCGCTTTAGAGGAAATACACCTTGTTCCAATTCCACACAGGAGATTGTCATTTTGTAAAAGTAGGCGTTGAATGTACAATGAATGGTAACTGAAAACATAAATTGTCCACAATAGGCTAAACCTAAATAAGCTAGAATTATTGCAAGATTCTACATATTCTTTCATTGACAGGGAGATCATTATTGTTGACTTGATAACAGAACTGAAAGATCTGGAACAATTTATGAAATATATACATAATGACATTGGGTAGATTCACTGTCTTTCCCCCCCCCCCATTAAAAAATTAATAATTTACGTACCTGCCGAAAGCGAAAAAGTGAGCAGAAGCTTCATGGTTGCGATATATATATAAATTCCCTACAAGAGGGAAATGGTGACGAGATGGATTGACTTTTCTGAAGATACTCAGCCGCGTCTCCTATTATTGGATTGCCGTGAGGTCAGATTCATCCTCAATCTGCTAGTTAGTTCTGACAATCTACTATTTCTTATACAGTACAATGGTTCACAGTCCCTTTGTTGTTGGTTCAAGCCATATCGAAATTGGCTTTCACCTGTAAAACGAAACATCATGAGAACTCAATGGTTCCCCTTGTAAAATTGTGAATACATTTTCTGGAAGACACCAGAAATAACTTGTTGCATCTACGCCAAAAACTCCTCAAGTTTGTCACATGCGTTTAAGAAAGTCACTATTCTTCCTGACTGCATGTTTGTCACCATCATGAACCTCTTTCGCGGTCGACATAGGGTTACTTTTATTGTAGTTTTCATGTACTAACATGTATTTTTCGGCCAACATAATTGGACATTGTAAAATAATGGAAACGGGAACCGAATATCGACATCATCCAAAATGCGTCAAAATGAGATTGGCACTTGAGAAGAAGACAAACACGAAGGTTGACATGCACGCACGAAAGAAGGTACACAATGGGATTGACATCCCCATTAACTTTTTTTATCTCTTGCAGACATCGTTAGCACGAGGTAAAAAATTAAAGACCAATTAAGGCCAACATATGGAGGAACAACATCAACAAACTCTTTAGTTCGGGAAGAATCCTAGGAACAACATTGCGACTTTGTCCTAAGTGAGACTTCCAACGCTTAAACTACTTCATTTAAATGGTTTTTTTCGTACTTATTAATTTTCCCCTCTCCATGGTCGTTCGATCCTTAACTTGCCACATTTGCCAACTTCAATCGATATTATTTCCCTCGAGACGATGGAGGCACCTTAAATTGGCACACTATAGTGTGCGATTGGAGAGGTTCTTTTGAGGTTCCTTTAACGATGGTTGGCGAATAGATTTCCTCCGATAAGACTTAAGATTCGGATCTAATTCATTGTAAGTTCATCATCTCACGTTTCTGCTTTCACCATATTTGGTAAAAATGAAACATTTCAGCGTGCAACGAACCTCCTGCCCTCGTTACATGTGTCTTTTTTTTCTAGACGCTATGGAGATTCTCGGACCATGGAAATTCTCGAACTCTGGATGATACTCTAATGGGTTTAGATGGAACATCTTACCATTCCGATAACAGTTGACGATCAATCTGAATATTTAGCAAATACACATTTGAATTTCAGCATTCTCTTTTTTCTGAGATTATTTCCAATCAATGTATATGTTACCAGCAAAATCATAAACGCTATATTCTGTCAAATTCTTGCATGGTTGCTCATGCTTCAAGTTATATTACGAGTCAATACGGAACAATTCCACGGTTTACTCACTTCCTGGATGCGATCTAGAAGCGGCGGGAAATCGCCCAAATAATCTTTAAAAATTGATATTTTTAATTATTATAAAATTCAAACATACGTGTCCAGCAAGCATCATTGATCATTTCCTGTATTATTCAGTAATGAATACAACGGGAAATGATACTACACCAAAGGAAAGGTGATGTCAAGCAGTTGTAGGAAACTCTTAGATAACTCCCATGTATATTTTATGCAGTGCTTCTCACATGTTTAAGTATTTGCATTGGATAAAGTTTGGTTATTTTGGTAAGGTTGACTATTTTGACAATGCTCTTTTTTAATATATTGTAATAATTCTCACAATGAATATATTACGCATGCATAAGCCTTTTCTTATTTTTATCTACCCACACGAAAAAATCCTATTAAATCCCATAATAACCTTATAGATAACCTATGAGAATCCAATTAGATTTTCATGCTTCAAAAATCTCATAGGATCCTATCGGTTTTGTCCGCACTGGTATGCAAGTTGGTGAACAGGTAGTTGGTAAGTGGAGGAAAACGGAACATGGAGGCAAGAAATAAAAGATTAGGTGGGGAGATACATGGTGGGGTGCGAACGTATTGGCAATTTTGAAGTAACATGATGGGCGACGGTTAACGGTGATGCAACAAACGACATTGGTAAGTACTCACATGAATACCATGACCTAAAACCCCCTTGCATTATTCCATGAGCCTTTGCATCTTGTGCTATAATACATGAATACACCACTGTAGAGAAGAATCGCCAACACTTCTGCACCACCACCCCCTCCCCCCACCTCATATATACAATTCATCCGACCGGTTGCCATCACGCTCTAAGAAGTGCCTTCAAAGAATTGAGTGCTTAGGTGTAACAATAGCCAAATAACGATGCGCATGGGAAGTTTGAGTCATCCTTATGGCTCATACTGGTATCCCCACACAATTTCATCTGAGAAATATGACAATTCAATGCATTCAACGCCATCGTGTAAAAATAAAGACCTAACCATATAGCGGCAAGAATGAAGAATGGTCTAGATGCGATATATATCGTTGCCATGGAGTTATCAAGGCTCCATTACAGATATCCGAAGCCGAACAAAAACAAATTCATTTCCAAGAGAAAGTTCGCTTGGGACTGTTAAAGTCATCTGTATGAAAGAGTCAAATGGAAACAGAGATCATGCCTCGGTCGTGGTAATCTTTTATAAGAATTCATGAACTGAGATCTCTGGTGGATAGAAGCGCAACGCCAAAGATATATTCGTATTGCTTGAATGACAATTCTAATCGTCCTTCTTTTTTTTAAATGTGAGTTGTTAGCCAGAATACCGGAATACTATCGTTTAAGATAATGTAACTCACAGTTTTTTTCGGCTACTTTTACTCACCTGTATCATTAGCGGACATAATTCTTAAATGTAAATTATTTTTTGCCTTTTTTGAGCAGTTAAAATAATTTCTTGACCGATATGCGTGAGAATTAAGTGCAAAAAGCGAAACGTGAGAGGAATATTCAACTGTCCTCTGATGGCTAGACATAACGTTGGCATTCGTTCAGACTAGTGCAAATAATGTGACTGACATGCGAACATAGATGCAGGATACACAATGTGATTGGCATCCCTACATGGACCCATCAACATGCGATCAATTTTTAAGACGAATTTGTGCCAAAGAACGTGCCAAGAACAACGACCGACTCGGTAGTGCGGCAAGGAACCGAAGAGCTGCATTGCGACATCCACAAGGGTGAGTCTTTCAAAGCTTTCCCCACATAATTATTATTCTTTAAAATTGTTTTCGCCCGTTCCTGCCTCGCTCTTACCATGCGAATTGATCCTCGGCGCAATCTTTTCTCAACAATTATTTCATGGAATACTTGAGTCAATGGCAGCACCCTCGAAACGAAGGAACCGGCATTGCCCCCTTCAAATGCGCCCAATAAATATGAATGGAGAATGACAGTAGATTTTGTCCTTGCTCACTTCATCTACAGATCTACACTTTATCTACGAAGGGAGGTAAAAAGTTCTGAAACCAAGGCACTTCCAGTTCCAATGCACCATTCTTACTCTTATCATGGGAAGACAGATGTATTTGATGGTGATTTGGGAAATTTCATCTCATTTATGCTTAAGCAAAAAAAAAAAGATTCCTCAACCAAGATGAGCAGCATTCCAGTCGAGGCATGGAAATCCCAAAATTTGCCTACGGATCTCCATACCCAGGAATCTCAAGGTGAAAGTCCAATGGGAGTTATTTAATTGTTCGAAATTTTTAAAAAGAAAATCAATCTTCAATTCATTATCTAAAGGCCGAGCTAGATCAAAGAACTGGGAAGCGTTGAAGGCGATCGTGATAGTGGCATGCGGAGCCCTCGCTCTCAGGCAGGTCGGTCTTTTCATCTCCAGGCGATCCAATTGGATTTTAGTGGATAATACGGATATACGTGGATAATATGGATTTACGTGGATCACAGGTGTCGCTCATGATCGACGAATACTTGTCCTTCCCGACCAACACGTTGTACATGACGGATTACATCGGCTCGGTCCCGGCTCCGGCGTTTACCATCTGCCCGAGACCGTCGCTGAAGGCGGCTTTCGCAAGGGAATGGTCTCAAAATTACAAGAAATTCAAAGACGCTTCCCTGTCTTTAGCCGATTTCGTCTTACAGGCTCCTGCTTCCGGGCAAAAGGTGGACTTGACGAATGTATCAACTGTGATGGGAGAGACCATCATTCCCATTAAAGACGGTAAGGGTTCATTCATCTGAATCACAAGGCTTGAATATGGAGAAATAAAGGGAGATTGGTTTCTTTAATAGACGCAAGTTATTGGAGTGAGCGAACATTTGCCGACATGCAATCGGATCGAGAGTACTTCAAGTGCTTCACGATGTACTTGGACCAAGAGATAGACACTGGGCAAAGCACTTGCTCGAACAAAACCTTCAAATTCGATTTCAAGGCGATCAGGGATATATCCGAAGACCAAAAGAAAAATGAAGTCGACTTTTTCTTTATGAAGGAGGTTCGTAAGATTCTTAACTTTTTTTTGCCCTTTTTGAATTTCCCGGAGCCAAACCCTTGAAATCTTTACTCAGTGTTTACAGATATTTACTCAACGTTTTCATGACTCTTCACGCGAACTCGTTCCGTTGCACCGAAACCATGAATTTGTCGAATAATGCAATTGAAGATATCGAACCTTGAAATGGGACCCCCGCAGAAGGGGAAGAATCCGCACATGTGACCACATGTGACCTCATCGCGACCGCATTGTGATTCATGCTGAGACTCCATAAATCTCCCCTACGTCCCGTACAAACGGGTCGGACAAAGCCGGTTGCATGTTTCTTGAAAATAGCAGTAACGAAAGCAGAGACATTAACTCGTATGGTGAAAATTCGGGAGTCTTTCTTGCATTACCTTGTGCCAATGAATAGAAGAGAGTAACACTTATTTCTCCTAGATGACATACCTACCTATATATCTCCTTGTCCTAATTCTCGAAATGCTCAAAATTACGATTTGAAATGCAATACGCCATTCCAGACTCACCTTGAGTTCAAACTAAATCCCCGCCAGTGCATTTCTATGCAACAGAGCGATAGAAGGTGACGAATCAGCTTCAAAAAGGGAATACTCAATTTCCATATTAAGTAGAATGAATTTTCGCATTCGGCATTTCGTGTATATGATCACTGAATCTACAGATCCAGGTTTTCGTGCACGATCAGAAGGAGAAATTCGCATATTTGGAATCCTTTAAGCCTGAGCACGTGCTCGTTCTCAACAACACCGTTACCAACATTGCCATTCGTCCTGAGTTCATTCAGAAAGAGAACAAAAAGGACGACCCCTGCACTCTGGATGAGGACTACAGCTACATGAGGGTGAGTTCAGCTAAAACAACTGAATTGGCACTACCAAAATAAATATCTGAAGTATTTTATATCCAAATCTATTTCATATCTTAAATATTTATATTTAAATAAATATCCAGGAACTACATTTTATCCAGTGCATTGAAAACTGCTTCTGGAAACGGGTACAGACTTCCTCACGCCTACCGTGTTTGATCCCTTCCCTCCTGCCTGACGGAACGAATCTGACGAAACCAGAATGCCAAGATAAGAATGATGAAGACAACCAGCAAATGTACATATCTGGGACCGGAAGCAACAGCTCGTTGTGGAGCAACTGCAGTTGTGTCAAGAGGTGCAAGTTGATCGACTATCATTTATTCCTGAATCCAGTGAATCCCTGTGAGTGGAGGGCAAGTCAAGGAAACGCGAACGGTATTGCTAGTCTCATGTTCAGTTTCCCTTCGAATCGGGTTTGTGTCCTCGATCCTTGTCTACATTCCCCTGTCACCATCTGGAAAAGGGTGACCTTTAATTATCCTTTAACTACCTGTTAGATGGCACACATCCTAGAGAAGGAGAAGGTGACCCTCCTGGATCTCCTGTCCAACATCGGCGGAATCGTCGGCATCTGCCTCGGCGTTTCCCTCATCACCATCTTCGACCTCATCGAGAAAGCCAGTTCCAGCACCAGCTGCAAATTTTTGCGGCGCCGAAAAGATGCCATTCAAAGCGACAAACAGTGATTTCATTTCCGGTCCTCTTCATTCCTACACGCCATTTTTCTGCAACTCTTCACACAAAAGTATGGAGTGCCTGTGAATTCCCTGTCCAAGAACGGGCTTTATAGAAGCAATCCCCTCCTGCATGGGACAAAAAAAATGAAAAGATTAACTATATCAACCACATCGCATCGCTGCATGAATTCCAATCGACAAAAATGCACGGTTCCGCTTGCTACTATAGATACCCTAACGAGTTTTCGAAGATGTTCGACCGATGTTCTCAGTATGAACGACATTTTAGAGATTTCACAGAAGCCTATGAGTCCCGAAAATGCTGCACAAATATGTGCATCACTTCTTGGTCACTTCATGCATGTTTCCTTCCACTCAAATTATAAGAACCTGTTTGGGATATCACATACTGCACATCTCCCTGCTAATTCGCGTTTTACGGGGTATATATGACTGACATAACATGCACATTGAATTCTAGCGTTATTCTGAAATTCTCTGAATGAAACCAGAAAAAAAAAACTTTTTGGCACGTTTCTATCATCAATGTTTCCGGCGATGTTGCTTACTAATTACTGAGAAAGACCGCAGTGCTGCCAATATCTGTAGCTCTAAATTGATATGAGTATTTTATATTTGATGCTTTTATTCGGTTGTGCCTTGCAGGGGCAAGAGGAACATCACGGTTACCAAACGAAGTTATAATTTTTTTCCTCCAATGAATTAAATATTTTTGTCAGAACGAGGAGGGGTAAGAAGGGGAAAATTGCAGCTCTCATTTCGTATTTTCGGAATCTCTGAATTTTATTTTGGTTAAATTTGAATTCCCGAGAGGACACGGGGAAAAGTGAACCCCTCCGGCTTAAGCAGATCGTGAATGAGAATGTGTTTCTGCCCAAAAAGAATTTCAGCGATTTCACCCAAATCAGGTTTTTATTTAAACTCAGGCACCCATGCACGGAAAGCGCATCGTATCATACCATGGTATCTAAGTCGAGTAAAAATGGGACTCACTCGTGTATTTAAAAAAAGGCACTGGAAGAATTGTCGTTTACGCGGGATTTACCATGAATTATAACAAGATAGATTCAAGGTGAATTTCCGTCAATTCATCTTCATCTCTCCAATCACGATCGTCACTGTTTTGAAACAGCCGTGTATGAAGTGTATGTGAATATACTCTCTTTCATGTGCCACTCAGTTGTCCACCCTTATTTACTTCGCGCATACCCACATTACGCAGACAATAAAACAATCCATGCATTCAACATGCTCACACATCTATAAATCGACCAATCGAACATAGGAAGCCATAACTTTCCAAATAATTCCAAAGACATTAACCAAACGAGAAAAAAATCCTTTCGCAAAGGTTTGCAGATAGCATACGGCGCTGTGGGGAAATGTACTTCCTGTGAGTGGTCATTGTTATTAACACTTATTCTCCGAGAGAACGATATTGTGTCAAATTAAAGGAACTAATTGGGGTGTCTTTGCCAAATTCAAGTTTGATTAATCTAAAATTTTCAGAGATTTAATAATTGTATAACGACCAGCAACAAAATGTGCCCTCGAAAGAATGAATATCAATTCTGTTCTGCATTCATGGAATAAGCTCAATTACTTAATCAACTAAGCTGGACCATGGCCGACTTACATACTATGAATACATAAATGAAAGCCTCAGCTCGCTTGTCGGAGATAAAGTTGAATTTCGTATTTTCTCATCTTAAACCTTTACTTCCTGCCGTCACAGGTGAAAGCCGAAAAGGCTTCGAATAAGTGACGACGATTTTCCTTATATACAAAATGAATACCCCCTTTTGGTGATTAAAATGTAATTTAAATACTCTTCTCACCGTGTCTGGAATTTTGATTCAAAATTCTGCATACAAACCCCAATCGAGTCAGAATCACCAGATTGAGAGCTCACCAAATTTGACAAAAAATGTCAACTTTCTTCTGGACCACGGGGCATGAAGAAACTAGGAAACTTTTCCCTACCAATGGAGCACGCATGCCATGACATTGGCCTCCAAACGCTCTCCCCATGGGATGGATAAACTGGAGGTGCATTAAGGAAAGGGACGGGGAAAAGGCATGCGTCGACTCTAGTAGCTGTTCCGCATGGACGGAAGGAGCTGTACTGACATCTCATCGTGGGTCAAATCTTTCTTTTATTTTCGCTTATTGTGAGTTCCTACCATTTTCCTGCCAACTCTTACATGTGCCATACAACATTTGTCAATTTGACCACGGACAAAAAGTATATTTGCCATAAAATGCATTGAAAGGACGAAGACGGTTGGAGCTGCTATATTGGCCATTGAGATTGCACTAAACATTATAAAATGTTTTCGGATGTAGCGCCGCAGTTCTTAAGGAAATCTCCAATGAATACTGGACGTTTCATTTAAATTGTGCATCTGTGAACGCTCATATCGCCGAGAGGACGCAACCGTTCTTTACGAAATTTGAACACAATATAGAGCAACCTTTGCCAAATTATTGGACAAAGTTTCTTAATCGCAGCGCCATCTATTAAGTTGAAACACCGATTCTGACAAAACCTCTGAAACCAAGATCTTATCAACTAGATAAAATCTTTTAAAGCTCGTTATTCGTTAGATAATGCCTTGATCCTGTGGTGCTGAAAATTTCATGATTGTATCTCATCTCCTTACTAAGATATCAATCGTCAAACCTTAGCCACCTAACCCATCCGCTTACACTTAATACTCTCAATGCCATGGATTTTCCCGATGTTTTGGCTTGAGCCCCTGTTACCATCGCCCTGACGCATGAGGCCTACGACGCAAGGCTATGACGGCTTTAGCGTTACCCAGGATGAACCAACGTGGAGGTAGCCGTCGTTCATCCCATGGGGAGTTTTTGGAAGTGGTTCCCCTTGCCTCCACGTCATCCACCATCAAGAATTCACAATCAGGAGATTATCCTTTGTGAAGCTTGATTTGCTTACCCTCAATCTCGATGCAAACCTGGCATCGGTTGAGAACCGAGTGGCACGCCTTCTGAACCATATCCTGAGGGATGGTGTCGAACTCCTCCTTAATGATTTCTTTCAGCTCAGGAATATTCCGAGGAGAACGGGCGAAAACCCGATCCTTGAGATATCCCCAGAGGAAGAAATCAGGGGGAGTCAAATCTGGAGATCTTGCTGGCCATTCGATGGTTCCACGACGACCAATCCATTCCTGAAAGGTTTCATCCAGAAAATTTCGAACTGTTTGAGCGTAATGGGGAGGAGCGCCATCTTGTTGGAAGGTGAGGCGTTCAAATTCCTCCCATTGGGAAATCACTGGAAGGATCTCTTCGCTCAGCATTCGCAGGTAGGTGGCACCTGTTATCGACTGATCAAAGAAGATCGGTCCAACCTTTCTGGTCGAAGATACCCCCGCCCAAACCATCACCTTTTGTGCGCCCAAATTGTCTGCCTCAACGTATCGATTGGGATTTTGTGAGTCCCAATAAACACAATTGTGGCGGTTGACCGTTTCAGCCAGGCTGAATATCGCCTCATCACTCCAAAGAATGTTGTCTTTCCATGAGGGATCAGCCTGGTCACGTTCAAGAAAGAGTTCTGAAAATTCAACCCGACGGTCAAAGTCATCCTCATTAAGTTTATGAAGAAGCTTTAAATGATAGGGTTTGAACTTCAGATCCTTCTTGAGTATCCTCCACGCTGGTGTTTTGGATATCCCGAGCTCAAACCCGATTCTCTCAGACCCGGCATTCCGGTTGGCCTCTGTGTGCACCTGTGCAGCCTCTTGCACCCTCTGAATATTTTCTGGGGTTTATGAAGAAGCTTTAAATGATAGGGTTTGAACTTCAGATCCTTCTTGAGTATCCTCCACGCTGATGTTTTGGATATCCCGAGCTCAAGCCCGATTCTCTCAGACCCGGCATTCCGGTTGGCCTCTGTGTGCACCTGTGCAGCCTCTTGCACCCTCTGAATATTTTCTGGGGTTCGCACTGTTGGCGTGCGCGACCTTGGATGGAGTACGGATCCGAATGTTCGAAAGTTTCGGTAAATGTTTGCAAACACAGACCGACTGATTGCAACACGCCTTGGCAGATTCCAGATTGCCCTCAAAGTTCTTGAGGTCTCGCTGGGAGATTTTTTGTTCAAGAGATATTGCTCCAAAATTTCGATTTTTTCCTCTTTGGTGTAGTGACTAGCCAAGGTATCTCGCTGACTTGGTGGCAAAGTCACGCTAACATTATCCTATATTGCAAAATGCTTTGACCCATCTGTTTACCTAACCTTCATTTCGACGACCCTGTGCATTCTGGCCAAAATATTTATAGCCTTGCGCCGTAGGCCTCATGCGTCATGTATCTCGCTGACTTGGTGGCAAAGTCACGCTAACATTATCCCAGATTGCAAAATGCTTTGACCCATCTGTTTACCTAACCTTCATTTCGACGACCTTGTGCATTCTGGCGAAAAAAGTTATAGCCTTGCGCCGTAGGTCTCATGCGTCAGGGCGATGGTAACAGGGGCTCAGGCCAAAATATCGGAAAAATCCATGGCATTGAGAGTATTAAGTGTAAGCGGATGGGTTCAGTGGCTATGTTTGACGATTGATATCTTAGTAAGGAGATGAGATACAGTGATGAAATTTTCAACACCACTGGATCAAGGCATTATCTAACGAATGATCAGCTTTAAAAGATTTCATCAAGTTGATAAGATCTTGGTTTCAAAGGTTTTGTCAGAATCGGTGTTTCAACTCAATAGATGGCGCTGCGCTGAAGAAACTCTGTCCAATAATTTGGTAAAGGTTCCTCTATATTGTGTTCAAATTTCGTAAAGAACGGTTGCGTCCTCTCAGAGATATGAGCGTTCCAAGATGTACAATTTAAATGAAACGCCCTATATATATATGGCAGAGCAGTTGAAGTTTTGACACATTAAGCAACATTTTCAAGTAGTTCATTCTGATAGCGAGACCTCTACCACTGCAGCGGACAATTGGAAACACTCCAGGAAATCCATTATGGAACATGTAGGCACCAGTTTTATGATTAGGCAGCGAGTAATGTACACAGGTTTCGGTGGGAACGGCGTTCCCTTGGCTTGTTCTCGGATGTGAAAATGACATTGTGGGCATGCATCGATTTCCTAAATCAAAAGCTTCATTTGCTTGCAGCCATATTACCGACGATTTCGTCAAATGCATGTCGATTAGGAGTAGAGTATTCGCTAACATAACTTTAAAAATTTACTTTTCAATTAAATGTGGATCCAAATTTTCGTTTCAATCCTACCGCTGTGTACTTCATGTACAGTATACTGAGATTATTTTAAAGGCTTCAGGCTAAAAGTAAAAAAAATTAACATTGGCGGAATTAGGAAAAAACCTATTTCCACTGTCGTCAGAGCAAGCACAACCATCTCAGAAATTGCACACATATTTTTCATATTGTCGAAGGTCAATAAGTAACACCCTGACATCACACTTTTATTACGACACACGATCAACCTGAACACTTTTCTTGCTTCGGGTCTCGCTGCTCATAAGGCGCTGGAACGTCTCTCTGCTCGAGCCCACATCCTCGCCGATGGAGGCAGTCGGCAGAGGCGGAGTCACCAACATCTTCGCATTGCGGAAGTGAAGCGTTTCAGACGATTGTAACGCATGCTGCTACAAAGATTATTGATGAAATGGATTATCATGCTGTATCGGCGTGACATGCCGCAGTAATCCACGGGCTTCAAACGAATTTTGATTTTTAGTTTATCATCGTACTGCTTAGCCTCCATCGCATGTTTTTTTTGGATTTAATGGCCTCTCTGAACCATAGAGTCGCGTAGCGACAGCTTGTATTATGTAAGTGAAGCAAAGCAGCAGAGAGCATCGGGAACAGCCTCGTGCTACAGCGCGATATCGATTTGTACGTCGATGGCGCAATCTAGATGATCGTAATTGTGGGAGCAAGAACATGGGGAAAACCATGCCTTCATTGTTTGCTTAGCATTACCGATCATCGAGACATGAAGAACAAAGGCTGCCGTACACAAGTCGGCTGCGGAAGGCCAGTAAAAGGCTGGGATAACGAAGGCAGAGATAATGAACGTTGAGGAAATTAAGGCAGGGATTGTGAGTAAGGAGAATGTGGACAATTAGGGTAGGGGTGAGAAGGTAGGGGTGAGAAGGTAGGGGTGAGAAGGTAGGGGTGAGAAGGTAGGGGTGAGAAGGTAGGGGTGAGAAGGTAGGGGTGAGAAGTCTAGATAATGCCTTCATCCAGTGGTGCTAAAAATTTCATGATTGTATCTCATCTCCTTACTAAGATATCAATCGTCAAACCATAGCCACTTCACCCATCCGCTTGCACTTAATACTCTCAATGCCATGGATTTTTCCAATGTTTTGGCCTGAGCCCCTGTTACCATCGCACTGACGGATGAGATCTACAGCGCAGGGCAATGACGGCTTTATCGTTACCCAAGATGAACCAACGTGGAGGTAGCCATCGTTCATCCCATAGGGAGTTTTGGAAGTGGTTCCCCTTGCCTCCACGTCATCCACCATCAAGAATTCGCAATCAGGAGATTATCCTTTGTGAAGCTTGATTTGCTTACCCTCAATCTCATTGCAAGTGAGTGGCACGCCTTCTGAACCATATCCTGAGAGATGGTGTCGAACTCCTCCTTAATGATTTCTTTCAACTCAGGAATATTCCGAGGAGAACGGGCGAAATCCTGATTCTTGAGATATCCCCAGAGGAAGTTTAGTCCCCCTCAGTTTAGACCTCTAGAACGTGGCCTTTCGATGGTTCCACGACGACCAATCCATTCCCTGAAAGGTTTCATCCAGAAAATTTCGAACTGTTTGAGCGTAATGGGGAGGAGCGTCATCTTGTTGGAAGGTGAGGCGTTCAAATTCCTCCCATTGGGAAATCACTGGAAGGATCTCTTCGCTTAGCATTCGCAGGTAGGTGGCACCTGTTATCGACTGATCGAAGAAGATCGGTCCAACCTTTCTGGTCGAAGATACCCCCGCCCAAACCATCAACTTATGTTCCCCCCAAATTGTCTGCCTCAACGTATCGATTGGGATTTTGAGTCCCAATAAACACAATCGTGGCGGTTGACTGTTTCAGCCAGGCTGAATATCGTCTCATCACTCCAAAGAATGTTGTCTTTCCATGAGGGATCAGCCTGGTCACGTTCAAGAAAGAGTTCTGAAAATTCAACCCGACGGTCAAAGTCATCCTCATTAAGTTTATGAAGAAGCTTTAAATGGTAGGGTTTGAACTTCATATCCTTCTTGAGTATCCTCCACGCTGATGTTCCAACCTTTCTGGTCGAAGATACCCCCGCCCAAACCATCACCTTTTGTGCGCCCAAATTGTCTGCCTCAACGTACCGATTGGGATTTTGTGAGTCCCAATAAACACAATTGTGGCGGTTGACCGTTTCAGCCAGGCTGAATATCGCCTCATCACTCTAAAGAATGTTGTCTTTCCATGAGGGATCACCCTGGTCACGTTCAAGAAAGAGTTCTAAAAATTCAGCCCGACGGTGAAAGTTATCCTCATTAAGTTCATGAAGAAGCTTTAAATGATTGTGTTTGAACTTCAGATCCTTCTTGAGTATCCTCCACGCTGATGTTTTGGATATCCCGAGCTCAAGCCCGTTTCTTTCAGACCCGGTATTCCGGTTGGCCTCTGTGTGCACCTGTGCCGGCTCTTGCACCCTCTGAATATTTTCTGGGGTTCGCACTGTTGGCGTGTGCGACCTTGGATGGAATACGGATCAGAATGTTCGAAAGTTTCGGTAAATGTTTGCAAACACAGACCGACTGATTGCAACACGCTTTGGCAGATTCCATTTTGCCCTCAAGGTTCTTGAGGTCCCGCTGGGAGAATTTTTGTTCAAGAGATATTGCTCCAAAATTTCGATTTTTTCCTCTTTGGTGTAGTGACTAGCCATGGTATCTCGCTGACTTGGGGGCAAAGTCACGCTAACATTATCCCAGATTGCAATATGCTTTGACCCATCTGTTTACCTAACCTTCATTTCGACGACCTTGTGCATTCTGGCCAAAAAAGTTATAGCCTTGCGCCGTAGGCCTCATGTTAATTTGATAGCACCAATGGTTGACTCTGGTTCGTTTTCAGAGGCATGGAGATGTGCATGTTTCTTATCTCTCCCTTTCCAGGGAGAGGAGAGAAGTATGCTACACGTGGAACAGGAATTTACTATGATTTCAGTAGGCAGTGGCTGATTTGTGACTCAGTGGCTGAGTCACAATCAAATGTGAGATAATTTCTCATGAAAAATAACTCTTAAATTTTCAATTCAGATTATCCTTGTAAACAAACGGAATATTTTTTTGGCTTGAGTGGTCCAGTAAGTCGAAGATTGAGGTTATTTTTATGAACAGAGGCAGCCTTCGAGGTGACATGACGATTGATATCTTAGTAAGGAGATGAGATACAATCATGAAATTTTCAGCACCACTGGATCAAGGCATTATCTAACGAATGATGAGCTTTAAAAGATTTCATCAAGTTGATAAGATCTTGGTTTCAGAGGTTTTGTCAGAATCGGTGTTTCAACTCAATAGATGGCGCTGCGATTAAGAAACTCCGTCAAATAATTTGGCAAAGGTTGCTCTATATTGTGGTCAAATTTCGTAAAGAACGGTTGCGTCCTCTCAGAGATATGAGCGTTCAAAGATGTACAATTTAAATTAAACACCCTGTAGGTAATGATAAATCGAATTTTTGATGTTCGCAAAGGAAATTTGGCAACGTATATCCCTCCTCTTCCCTTCAGATAACTATGTCCACACATCTCCCTTTTCTGGAACTTTTGCATATTTTGCTCAGGCCCTTCCTTCTTTGGAAAGGATTGAAATCTGAGTGTGTTTATGGCATGCTTCAGATTGTTGAGGAGAAAATCGATTCTCTGGGGTTGTTCTAGACACTTATTTACATAACCACCCAGCGCTCTCTTCATGACTCACACCAGCGAGAACAGTGGAAGCTGCTTATCAATCGGTATGCAGGAACGATTTAAACGACGAACTATCGGCAAACTGTCGTCGAATCAAAACACAAATCGGAAACAGTCGGCCACATGAACACCAAAAAAGCGAAATCGAAAGATGAAGCAATCGAATTTCAAACGAGAAGGAAAGATTGAAGCTGACTTCAAAAGTCATAGACCAGGAACCCCTAATACGAAGAATTCGAATTTTCAAACCAATTTCCCGACTGTCATTTCGACCACTAAAATGATCATCCATACAACTTTAAAATGCCTCTTGGTTGAACTGTGTACCAAAGCTCATGCGCCTTGAACAGGGCATTTCGAAGAAAAGTAACGAAATGTACTAGAAATCGAGACAAAAAACGCTACTCCCAAAGGTTTTTCATGTTTTTTTTTTTTACCTTCATAGCCTAATACATGAAATGTCCTCTGGTTACTCCATGGAGACAAGTTTCTGGATTGCAGGGACGCATTCATAATTTGTTAGAGATATCAATATTCCCATGGAATGTTCATGCCAAGCGAACCGTTTCTAGTAGGACTGCTGCCTCCACCTTCATTCAACCGGGCACTAATGCCTCCTAGGGTGTTTGTGCGGAAAATCACCGCAAATTTCGGAAATGTCTACGCCTGAAGCATCATGATTTCTACCCACATCCCCCCGGGAAAATCCCAGTCTAGCCCATGAAGTCGGACGGGTCAGGATTTGGGTGGGTCTCTCCAGAGGCTCACATCAACATCTCTCCCTGAACATTTTTTATATTGGTCTCATCTTCCTCAGAGTTTCTAAATATTGATGGAAAATTATTGATGTTGCTCTGACGGATTAGAGAGCGGAATGCATATTGCGGAACTTTCTTCTCGTTGCACCTGACCTATCTCATCTGTCATTCCTGATTTATTGGGAAAGACACAAATTAATAGCGTGGATATTTGCATGGACATTGCCTCGAATTTTAAACTGTCTTCAAAGTTTAAAGGTAATTCTTGGGAGTCATTTGAAAATCAACGTGAATAAATTTTCAGTTTTAGATAGTTTGAACCTTGGAACCAAAGTATCTTAAGAATGAGGATAATTGCACAGATCTTTCCAAACTACTGTGAAAAATGACAGCTAAATTATGCGCGAATGTCTTGATTCTCCTTTGACCAAGAACGATTTGACTGAGACCACATCAAAGAATCATGCAGCAGTCGACCGCGTTTCTCCTGCATGCCTCCTTCCCCGCCAACGACCTCGAGCAACCTACTTTCCTCTAGGGTGTGATGGAATGACCCACGATTCAGGTGACACCTAAATCACCTTTCGTGGTGAACCGGTTACCGAGTAGTGAGACTAATTCCTGTTATTCCTAAAATGGCCAGCAGACGACAATGGTCAATGAAACTCTTGTGTTTTTACTGAGTCAACCTCTTCATTTCCTCTTCTCCCCTCTCACGTGCCAAGACGTGCCTGGCACAAGCATTCACGTTCCCGCCTTTTTCAGTCTGAACGTGCGTCTGAGTAATGGATTTACTTCTGTCCCCCCCCCCCCCCTTCTCCCCGGCCCCCATATCCAGGAGAAACCTTCTAAAGGCACTATTTGAGTCTCGTAGCCTTTTCTCTTGCTTCATCTGCATCTTCAAGTTTCGTACATGGAAATTTATCTTGAAAATTCCAAGGATATGTCAATGAAGTTTTCTAAGCATATCCGTACTTCATTGGAATCGTTAGATATGTGAAAGGTTGCACTGTATTCGGAAATTGTTTGCAGAACTTTAGCTTCATGGACTTATTAATTCCCTCTGTATCTAGAGCTAGGTACACGGGACAGGTATTCTTCACCGTGTCACTGTTCCTATTCTGACTTGTGGAAGGGAATGAAGAGTCACCTTTGGCAAGCGTAATTTATGGAGCCTCATCCCATACTTATCGAAAATTGGAGTCTATTCCAAAGTTCCACATTTCTCATGACTGTAACATCAGAATTGAACTTTTCGTGCATGCTATCCCATACTTATCGAAAATTGGAGTCTATTCCAAAGTTCCACATTTCTCATGACTGTAACATCAGAATTGAACTTTTCGTGCTGCCTGAATGAATTTCTGGTTAAGGATGAATTAATGGTTACGTAATGCAAGGGTTCTTACCCCAGTAGAAGATGTGTTACATCAGGATCTTTGCATCTTATAGCAGACTCCCATGGGACCGCGCCGAGCGATTACAGAAAATGCTAAGTAAAAATTCACCAAATATAGCCGCGGGATACTTTTCTTTCTCCGATAGGATTTCACCTAAATGTATCCATTCCTCCTTACACATTCAGTATAGTAGGTAATCCATGCCTAATCCATTTCCTCGCTGAGCTCTAAAAAGTCTACACAAGAGGAATGGGCTGCGCCCTGGATTGATCGTTGTTTTCGTCGCTAATAAATCGGAGAGAAATAATATTATGAAAATGGAAAATNAAATGATAAAGTGTTGGACCTCTCCAATAGGTTTTCAGAGTACTATCAACCTACCACAACATGGTTTCAATGTGGAAAAAATGAGCCTTCACAACTACAGGGTGTTCGTAGTTAGACGCAAAATAGGGAATCCTTTGCCGCCTATATGTGGAGTACCTTCGGCGCCTTAGAGCCGACCGGGTTACATATCGTGAAGGAACCTCTTTGTTGCAACGAGGTTCCTTCACGATATGCAACCCGGTGGGCTCTAAGGCGCCGAAGGTACTCCGCATACAGGCGGCAAAGGATTCCCTATCTTGCGTCTAACTACGAACACCCTGTATTGAGTTCCATGCCGTTTGTTTGAATAATGATTTTTTTTAATTCAGAAACAAATACATAAACCATTTCCAATTATCCTACAGTCATCGCGGAGACGTCTTGCATCCTCTTATGGATGTTATATTACTAGGGTAGTGTAGTCTAGGCGTGTTCATAATGAAGTACCAAGAGAGCTCACTAGATGGTATCCATGTTCCCCTGTAGCCTCCTAATGCAATTACGGATCTGTCACCTTCCATTAAAGCGTTTTCTTCCCACTTTCCTCCCATTATTATGTAATTAATGAACACATATATTAGAGAAATGTGGAATCATGATGTTATGATTACAGCATCTGATTCTGAAACAAATTAAATGTCCAGGTTTAGTGTGAGCGCATAGAAGTCTAGGCGATTGGAGACGTGTAGAGCGCACAAGAGAATAACCTGAAGTGATCCATTCACAAATCTTCTAAATAGAGAAGCTGAGAGAACTTATCCTCGTTTTGCAAACCAGTTAGGCAGTTTGGTGCTGTTTGCAGAACAGAAGAGGACCCATCCTCTCAAACTTCTCAGTACTCTGTGGGTACTGACCTATAGATACTGAAGTGGGTTTATCCTCTTTTGTATATGTCGTTCATAATCCACAGGTCATGCGATTCATTTTGATGAATTTGCCTCTACTTTATCCATGGAGAAACCCAATCACAAGAGACTCATTGAGGAATGTTGAATAAATGTTGCCATCAATATTGTTTCGACATTCCATTTCAACGTTGAAACAATGTCGACAAAAATGACATCTTCACATTGAATCAATGTGGTACCTCAATGTTGTTTCAACATTAGAAATGTTGCCATGAAACATTGTTTCAATGTTGTTTCTACATGGATGTGTTACCTGGGCAGTCGACCGCGTTTCTCCTGCATGCCTCCTTCCCCGCCAACGACCTCGAGCTACTTACTTTCCTCTAGGGTGTGATGGAATGACCCACGATTCAGATGACACCTAAATCATCTTTCGTGGTGAACCGGTTACCGAGTAGTGGGACTAATTCCTGTTATTGTGCCTAAAATGGCCAGCAGACAACAATGGTCAATGAAACTCGTGCGTGTTTTCACTGAGTCTACATCTTCATTTCCTCTTCTCCCCTCTCATGTGCCAAGACGAGCCAGGCACTAGCATTCACGTTTCCGCCTTTTTCAGTCTAAACGTGCGTCTGAGGAACGGATTTACTTCTGTCCCCCCCCCCCTTCTCCCCGGCCCCCATATCCAGGAGAAACCTTCTAAAGGCACTATTTGAGTCTCGTACCCTTTTCTCTTGCTTCATCTGCATCTTCAAGTTTCGTACATGGAAATTTATTTTGAAAATTCCAAGGAATGATTTTCCAATGAAGAAATTCCAATTCCAAAGAAATTCCAAATAATTTTTCTAAGCATATCCGTACTTCATTGGAATCTTTAGATATGTAAAAGGTTGCACTGTCTTCGGAAATTCTTTGCAGAACTTTAGCTTCATGAACTTATTAATTCCCTCTGTATCTAAAGCTAGGTACACGGGACAGGTATTCTTCACCGAGTCACTGTTCCTATTCCTTGTGGAAGGGAATGAAGATTCACCATTGGCGAGCGTAATTTATGGAGCCTCATCCCATACTTATCGAAAATTGGAGTCTATTCCAAAGTTCCACATTTCTCATGACTGTAACATCAGAATTGAACTTTTCGTGCATGCCTGAATGAATTTCTGGTTACGGATGAATTAATGGTTACGTAATGCAAGGGTTCTTACCCCAGGAGAAGATGTGTTACATCAAGATCTTTGCATCTTATAGCAGACTCTCATGGGACCGCGCCGAGCGATTACAGAAAATGCTAAGTAAAAATTCACCAATTATAGCCGCGAGATACTTTTCTTTCTCCGATAGGATTTCACCTAAATGTATGCATTCCTCCTTACACATTCAGTAAAGTAGGTAATCCATGCCTAATCCATTTCCTCGCTGAGCTCTAAAAAGTCTACACGAGAGGAATGGGCTGCTCCCTGGATTGATCGTTGTTTTCGTCGCTAATAAATCGGAGAGAAATAATATTATGAAAATGGAAAATAAGGAAGAAAAATAGCAAGTAACGAAAGCAAAAAGATAAGAAAACTAACTAAAAAAATAAAGGTTTCAAATAGGCATACCTGAAAACTCTTACATGTCAAAGATCAAATGACGAGGGATGGGGGGGGCTAGGGAGAGGGTGTTGCAAATATAGGTACGTCTCCACAGCTGCCCCTATTTTATAAAAGCTTTCGCAGGAAGCGATAATCGTTGACCAATACCCGATTGAACTGGAATGAGTGCAAGACCTCAAGAATTTAGGAACAGCAGGGATTACTATACTTTCTCCCCGGCGGAATTTTGTTTCCATTAGGGAGTGAAACCGGGAAAATCACGATCTCGTAATATTCTTTGCGTATTGGTCGTGAGGAAAACAGGAGATTTACCATCCCTACTCATACAAGATGTTGGATGCCTCGCGATTGGAAATTCTGAAGTATTATTGAAATATCTTTTAATGCCGAGTCCTTTCAAGTGAACGTGGAAAAAGATGGATTGTGAAGCAAGGGGCAAGCATGAACAAATTTTTGGGGGGAAGTAGTGAGACAGCGGTGTCCTGGCGCCTCGCATCTCCCATGCACAGTAAGAGAAGTCTAGACAGGGAAAAAAAATGAGTCAGAGAGGGAAAGAAGGATCACGCTTCGTACATAATGCTGGCCATTTGAGGCACAACTGGGAAAAATCCTGTAATTCCTACCTAATCCTACCGGTTCACCTGGAAAGGCGATATAGGTGTTATCTGGTTATTCCATCACTCCATTGACTCTGAGGAAAGCAGCTCGTGATCGTAGACGATGAAAGAGGCATGCAGGAGAAACGCGGTCGATTGCTGCAACATGGCCTCAGTCACATCGTTCTTGGTCGGAGGAGACTCAACACATTCGCGCATGATTCGGCAGCCAAATTTCATAGTCCTTTCGAAATATATTGTCCTCGTTTTGAAGATACTCGGTCCAAAGGGTTGAACTAATTCCTTATCCCGATTAGGTCCTTTTTCCAAGTCTCGGAGATGCAAAATATTGTGACGGATGAGGATGGCATATTCCTGGCCGTTCCTTGGCTTTCTTTCGGCCTCTCACGCCTTCCGTCGTCCGTCCATCGTTCCTCCCTCCATAAAAATATCAGAAATTGCCTTCGTTCCTTGGGAGAGAATGAGGGGAGGAAATATTTAAAGCCCCTCTGTCTATTAATTTGTATATATTTTGATCCTTTGAGCTCTCCCTTCGTTGCGTAGGATAATTTGGATTCCTTATAAAGTTTTATGACCTGATTCATTCATTCGTGTGAATTTTTGTTTCCTGTCTCCATTTTAATGCCCCCAAAATTAACAACCGTGCCGAAAGACATTCATCCGCACCCATGTTTTTATAAGGAATGCCTTCAGAAAGAGTAGACAGGTTGGGGGCGAGCGGCGACGTGCCGAGAAGACTCTCAGGAGGGGGGAGCAAAAGGGGAGCATTTGATGAAAAAAAAGGCGTCAGAGGTACAAGGAAAAAAAATAAAAAACGATAGGCGCCAGTTGAAGTCGCGTCGGTCCCCTTTCCCCTTTTCACTCACACAATCACGAGCACGCACAAGTCTGTGCGAAGCGGGAGGGTCAAAAAGGGAAGAGCTGCGCGCGAGCATTCAAGTATTCATGCAAATCGGAAATTAAAGCCTCGCATTCTCTATCCCTTTGGAGACAGTAAGCAACCTTGGTGTCATTGGATCCGCGAAACATCCCTAAATGTTGAATTTTTTGGAATTTTTATCAGTAATTACGAAATCATAATCTTCTGGAACGTTCTCAACAGTTCCAGAGGGTATTAATAGAAAAAAAATCTGCATCTTGGCATCAGGACGCATTGTCGCCAACGTGTTAATCGATATGATGTATTACGTACGTACTTCATTCCGCCCTGTTTTCTGCCCATTGGATTCGTAATTTTAAAAAAGTGATATAGCATTTTCACTCCTTGCTTTTTCATTTTCATTAACTTTCCCTCTTAAAAATGGACAGACTGGAGTATTAGAGTTCTGTTGCGTTTCCTCCTAATTCGCTGCACAAGGAAAGGAGAATAACAACAAAATGCAAGAGAAAAACTTCAGGCGCACATTCTTCAGATTTTTTTAAATTTCGCATGAAATACCTTCCAAATACGTGACATATGTATAAAATTGTAATTGTCATCTCACGACCTCACGTAATTGAGTTTAACTCAATTACGGAACATTTTGGGCCAATATATCCGCAAAATGGAAGCTTTTCTGCCAGAGTGATGGCATGAATTAGTTACCAACGATTGGTATAAATACTACTAATTGTTTTAACAATTTTCTCTTCTGAAAGCTCGCATGGCTGTAAGAACGTGTGCGGCAAATTAAATTCGACATTTTCGAGATCATCGTTTGCAAGAAACTTAAATGCGCTTCAGTTGTGAAATGAATGACGGGAAATTATTTGCAACTTATAGATTTGGAAATATAAGAAATACCTTTTTTGAAGCATGTCAATTACATGTAGCAAGAAAATTCTTCCAATTTTCTAAATAAAAAATATTCACTACAATTGACGCTCATTGGATATCGTGTATACGGCTGCTAGAGTGTGTCGAAAATATGACTCAGTTGCATACCCTTCCGTGACAGTATAATCATTCGTATAGCTCAATTAATGTTCATAGTACATACACTCAATGTCCAAAAAATTAGAGATACCCCTACATTCAACTTTCCATGCAGCTACAGCAAACCTAACCGAGGTTAGGTTGTTACCTAAAGCCTTGCTTTAATGTGTGTGTTTTGACTTCAGAATGGACAAATCTACTGACCTCAGCGACTTTGAAACTGTCCATCTGCTAGGCTTTTCACGTGCTACAGTTTCACGGGTATACCGTGAATGGTTTGATGAGCGAAAAACAACGGCTGCAAGGGCATCCTGTGGACGGCAGAGCCTCGTTGATGCTCGAGGTCAGAGAAGGCTGTCACGTATCGTTTTGGCCGACAGGCGGGCTACAGTACGCCGAATCACGGCCAAATCAGGACAATGCACCGTGCTACAAGGGCCATATCGTCATGGATTGACTCGAGGAACAAGCCCAGGAGTTTACATTGCTCCAGTGGTCCGCACAGTCCCCTGATCTCAATCCAATAGAACATCTTTGGGATGAAGTGGAATGGGCTGTGTGGGGCTTGCCTGTACTGCCATCAAACAAGAGGCAACTGAGTGACGCTGTGCTAGCAGCATGGGCTGGGATACCTGCAAAACGTCTCCAGCACCTCGTGGAATCCATGCCACTACGAATTGATGCTGTTTTGAGGGCCAAAGGCGGTCCAACACGCTACTAGTGAAGTATCTCTAATTTTGTGGACATCGAGTGTATATTATGTCAGCTAATAAGTATTTGCGTTTTTTTCGAAATCTTCCGACATTGCAGTGCCTTTTTGAAAATGTTTCGAAATGGTTCTGAGTTGTAGTCTAGGTGTTATCGTATTTCTCAGTTATTTTTGCTGTAAGCTTTTCTGATTTTAGGTCTAAGATAATGGATCCCGAAAAGTCTTATCTCAGACACTATATCAGATATGAGTTCGCTCAGGGACACTCAGCAGCGGCAGCAGATATTTGTCAAGTAATAGGTAGGAAGCACCAGTGTACGGTAGTAGACGCACGACAGCAGCCGGAACATGACGTCGAAGGCGAACTTCATCCAAAAACAGGTTCTGTTTTCGGTTTGGTGGGACGTACGCGGCGTGATCCGCTGATCCACTACGAGCTCCTCCCAAACAATATGACAATCACTGCCAACTTCTACTGCCTGCAACTGGAAAGACTCAAGTTCGCTCTCGATCTCAAACGTCCAGGGTTCGACAAAGTCTTCATGCTGGACGACAACGCACGACCACACACGGCAAAAGCGACGAGTCAAAAGCTGATCGAGCTGGGATGGGAGCTGCTCCCCCATTCTCCGTATTCCCCTGACATAGCTCCTTCCGACTATCATCTCTTCCGTTCCCTGCAGCATCATTCGGATGGGAAGAACTACGACGAGCTAAGCGGAACATTGGGGGGTCTAACTTCGCTTCGTCGGGGTGGGGCGGACGCATTTCGACCAGAGTTGGGGGACTTGAACAAACTTGGGGGGCTGAAGCCCCCCCCCCCCCAAACCCCCCCTCGCTATGCCACTGGCCGAGAGGACTCTCAGGAGGGGGAAGCGAAAGCGGAGCATTTGATGAAAAAAAAGGCGTCAGAGGTACAAGGAAAAAAAATCAAAAGTGATAGGCGCCAGTTGAAGTCGCGTCGGTCCCCTTCCCCCTTTTCACTCACACAAACACACACAATCACGAGCACGCACAAGTCTGTGCGAAGCGGGAGGGAAGTCAAAGAGGGAAGAGCTGCGCGCGAGCATTCAAGTTTTCATGCAAATCGGTAATTAAAGCCTCGCATTCTCTATCCTTTTGGAGACAGTAAGCAATCTTGGTGTCATTGGATCCGTGAAACATCCCTCTATGGGATAGGCACAAAAAATCCTGCATTCTTGGCCGGTGAGAAGAGAAAATCGACCCGGAATGGAAGAAATGACCTAAATCGTCAAAGAGGCCGCAGGGAAAATCGATAGGCTTCTAGGATAGTGGACGGATTCTCATGAAAATTTATATTAAGCTAGCCAAGAGACTTTTAAAGAGATCTACCAGAGGAATTTTTGAAATTCAGCCTCGTTTTCGAGTATCGTCCGTCAACGTCGCGTCCCTTCCAAAAAAGTGGATTTTTCAGGCGGATCACCGAACACTGAGGGGGAACGGTAGGAGGAAACCATGCGCAACTCCGCAAAAAGGTGGACCATATTAGCCTCCAAAAACTGGAGCATGCTTTTGCCGATAGAAAATTTCTACGAGGAATGAGAACGAAAAAACAGAATCCGAAAACAGAAAAATTTTCAGTTATGGCGTCATGGCGTCTCGGGAACGACAGTTGAATACGAGTATTTCTTTTTTTCCATATAGCACTGTATGTCTCAAGGAGAATGGTCCAAATTTCACGTTTCTGCGACCAAGGGTTGGGGAGATGGAGATTTTCAAAGAGAAGCATACCAATTTTGACCTTTGACCACAGATCATGGCCCCAGGGGTGACCTGAGCGAGCCAGCAATCGGCTCCAAGGCCCTTTCTTGACGTCCCTTACAACAATGATAGAGCGAAATTTTGATCCAGGGGGGTCGATTTTTATGTTCCCGTAGTAACTTAAACCGGAAATAATAGCTACAGTCTACGTTTTTTCATGGACATCTCTTTGGAACTTTAGGAAGAGTTTGGAAAAGGGAATTCCAAAGAGTCCTCATGCAGTAATATAGATATCAATATAACGATAAAATTCCCTATAGTCTGCATTGAATCATTGCGTTAAAACTCTGAAGTAATGAGTTTAGGTGTGTGCTACAATGTCTTTGGAAATTCATACCCAGTGTGTGAAGATCACAGGCAGTAATTTAATTCTGTATGGAAACACTAAACGAAGCACAGTAGTTTACTTTGTTATCCTCATGCAAGAAAACAGTTGTCACTATGAATATATTCTTAAACAACGTTATTTCTGATATGCGAGCGCCAAAGGCGCGAGAGAATCGCCAATCCCATTAACCAAGGGGTTTGACGGCCCTTTAAAGAGTGAGCTTCAAAAACCAATGCTATAAAGGTATTATTAAATATATTTTGACACGGAGTGCTGACGGTGGGTCAATAGCTATTTTATTCTCCCCCCAGGGGCCAACAAACTCGCTAGTAAATGTACTTTGAAATTTATTTTTTGTTTCTTGAAAGTTGAAAACGTAAAAATTGAATTTTCGTGTTCCTGATGTTCTTGGAGTATTGATTATAGAAAAGCATTTATTAACATGTTTCTTCCCTCGAGACAGTTTCTTGTGAATAGGAATTATATTGATGAACTTTTCCGTTCAGATGGAAGGAATCAACAGGAAGTTGAATTTGGCATGGAGCTACCATTTGAGACAACGATATTTAAGAAAACTAGCGGCCTGCGACCGCTACTCTGGCCGTCTAGTATGTGGGAATTTGAATCGTCTATTGTGAGCATAACGTCTTCTTGACAATCCTCTGTTCATTGCATACCCCATTGGGAACTAAACCGCTTCATTACATTTATATACATACACCTTGCAATACACGGGGATATTCAGCTCCTAAACACCATCATCATGATATTCGAGCTGATCGCCATTGTGAAGGCCTCGGTTTAGCACGTTTTCATGAGACTCAAGACAACATTTCTGATTTCGTCTTCCCATTCAACATTCTTGCATCACCGATTAGCTCATCGGCTATTAGCGTTAGTGTATGGTACATACACCAATGATTCCGAAACATTACGGACCGTTTCCAAGAAAACGTTCGACGGCTCAGAGGGAAGTTAATGCATGTGCGGCACAATGCTAAAGATTAATTCCTGAAAATGCCAACTTTGCATCAAGTTGCTTAGCAGGCTGCACGGCTCTCCTATTCCGAAGCTCAGCATTCGCTGCCTCTTGCTGTTCAGCGGTCTGAGCGGCCCTAAGCTCTCTGCGTACATGTGCTTGCTGTTCATCACAGATTCTAACCATTACGGCTAGCACCGATTTAGGCACTTCGTAACGCAACTGCAGTGCAAACGTTTTTTCCTCGCCATCACCAACCGTTTTTTTTTACCAGTAACAACTGCCTCATCGCCGTCCTGTGGGAACTCCTCCAGCATTTCTTCTTCGTGTTCAACCTCAACTCGCAAAAATCGCAACCATTTTAATGGGAGGTGTACCTCGTTTGCGCGACACATGAAGAGAGACTTTTTAGATTATTATTTTCACTTCATCAATCATGAGAACTAAAAAAAATTGCCCATGAAACGCAAATAGAAAACTATTTCATGGAAGCGATGGCGCGAACCGCCACGTTTGACATGACGGAAAAATAATAAATGCAGAAAATATATTTAAACAAAGAATGTATTCAAATGAAGAACTTGCAGTCGATAAGTGAAAACGCGACACGCATTCAGTTCGTAGCACCCTTTGCTTGACAAAGGTGAGTATGAAGCCAAGGGAAATAATAGGATGAGCCATAGGCTTTGGCTCATCCTATTATTTCCATGGACCTGGCGCTTTGAGTGATGGACAACATAGCCTATGACCATCATTTTAATGGCCTGGTCTCGTAGGCCTCGCGCGTTGCGGTGACAGCCACCACCACAACTTCTTCCCAGCACATTTAATATTCTTTGCATCACCCATTAGCTCATGGGTTTTTAGCATTAGCTTATGGTACAGGTACCACTGAATCTGAAACCGTATGGGTCATTTCCAAGAACCTCTTCGACTTTAGCACGGAGGGAATTTGCGCATCTGCAGCAGAATACTAACGAATAATTCCCTGAAAATGCCTCGCCTCCACATTAGCACCAGTGAACAGCAGTGTGAGCGTTTAGTGTGAGTTGCAGCAGAAACACTTTTCTGTTGTGGCAGCAATGTGAAACAAATGTCCCCTCCCTACAGCAAAATGTACAGACAGTGCTCGCTGCAGAAAACGACTGTAGTGATTTGAGATGACATGGAGAGGCCTGACAAAATGTCCCGAGTTCCGTGGAGTAATGGTAGCACACCTGACTGGCAAGCAAGAAGTCCGGGTTCAATATCCGGCCGCCCACTTTCGACACCTGATTGCTGCGTTCCTTGCATCAAGTTACCCAGCATGCTGCACGGCTCTCCTATTCCTGAGATCAGCATTCGCTGCCTCTTGCTGTTCAGCCTTACGCTCCCTAAGTGCAACTGGGTACTGTTCATTAGTCATTCTAGCCATTATGGCTAGCACATCCTAAATCACCGATTTAGGCACTTCGCACCGCAACTGCAGTGGCAAACGTAGTTTTCGCGCCAGCACCAAGCGTTTTTTATCTGTAGCGACTGCCTCATCGCCGTCCAGTAGGACCTCTTTCAACTTTTTTTTTCATGTTCAACTTCAGGTCCCAAAAATCGCCACCGTTTTGATGGGAAGAGCGGCCCGTTTGCGCGACGAGAACTTACGTTATTATTTTGATTTCATCAATCGTGAGAACTCCAATAAACCGGCCATGACATGAAAGGCAAACAGAAAACTATTGCATGGAAGCGATGTCTCGAACCGCCACGCCTGACCTAACGGAAAAAAATAAAATGTGACATGCATTCAGTTATTACCACTTTTGATTGACACAGCTATGTATGAAGCCCATGTCTCAGACTGATATATAGCTCGATGGACCTGGCACTAAAAACGTTGGATGCCAAGCTTATGGCCTAGAATAACATAGCCTGAAGGACCTGGCGCTTTGAGAGGTGGATGGCCTAGCCTTTGGCCTGAAATGACATAATCTTCTAGGCCTCGCGCGCTGGGGTGACAGCCACGACCATCACCACCACCGTAACTTTGACCTCTTCAAATTAAAGTATTAGACTACCGGCCTGCGGCCGCTACGGTGGCCGTGTAACAGGTGAAAATTTGACTCGTCTATTGTGAGCATAACGTCTCCCTGACCCTCCTCTGTTCATCGCATTACCCATTTGTAACTGAACCGCTTCATTACGTTTATACACATACTAGCGAGTTTGTTTGCCCTTCGGGTAAACAAACTCGCTATGGTCGCGCCTTCGGCCCTCTATTACCTTGGATAGTGATTATTTCATTTATTCGAAATGGCAAACACGTATTTGAAGTACGTCCCCATTGAAATACGTGACTACTCCGCAAAAAGGTGGACCATATTAGCCTCCAAAAACTGGAGCATGCTTTTGCCGATAGAAAATTTCTACGAGGAATGAGAACGAAAAAACAGAATCCGAAAACAGAAAAAATCTCAGTTATGGCGTCACGGCGTCTCGGGAACGACAGTTGCATACGAATATTTATTTTTTCCATATAGCGCTGCATGTCTCAAGGAGAATGGTGCAAATTTCACGTTTCTGCGACTGAGGGTTGGGGAGATGCAGGTTTTCAAAGAGAAGCATGCAAATTTTGACCTTGAACCACAGATCATGGCCCCGGGGGTGACCTGAGAGAGCCAGCAATCGGCTCCAAGGCCCTTTCTTCAGGTCCCTTACAACAATTATAGAGCGGAATTTTGCTCCAGGGGGGTCGATTTTTATGTTCCCGTAGTACCTTAAGAAGGTTAGGCCTACACTAAAATTAAGGAACCCTTGACCTCGACACGTGATATCGAAATAGGCGAAATCGCCTCTTGGAATCACTAACTCTCTTGACTTTTGACTCTTGATGAAACGGTTGGCCTAAGATGTGCTCGTTTTTTTTCTTGAAACGAATGTCACTCTTTGATTCCGGGAAAATTTCCCTTTACTCCTGTACTTCAGGAATTTTAGGATTTTTCACTGATGATAAGTAACGTTAGACTGATAGGGAATTAGTTGTATTAATAAAATGAAGGACCAGCTGGCGCACGCATAACAGACGTGATGTACAGTTAAGGAAAAATTCAGCTTTTTTCGTGCGTCTTCTCAGAGCACAGCTTTATTGTGTGACGCTTTTCCAAAATTCCTTTTTCCGCCAGCAAAAATAGGAAACATATGAGGCTGAAACTGAGTAGCATAGAGAACTCTAGGTCCACATTTCAGAAGAAAATAAAATTTCGTTAAAACTCATCAGGGCACTTTTTGCATTCCCATTTTCCTGAAATGTATTTTGGTCCTAGGAAACAAAGACAGAAAATGTAAACATCCCTCAGAAGTACCTGTTAAATGACTGAGAACAGGAAAAATCTTACCGTTGAAATGTGTCCCATTTGCGTAGATTATAGGTGGAAAGTATTTCAAAATGTTACAAAATGTTACCTTTACAAAAAGGGACACATGAAAACATATCAAGTTAGGTACGCTAGAAATTATGGAGATATTGATTTTGATACAAATAAAGACTTTCGCCGCCATATGTCAGGTATTTCAATCGGGACGTGTTTGCCATTTCGCAAAGAATAAATGAATTAGTCACTATCAAAACTAGTGGAGCGGCGAAGGCGCGACCATGGCGAGTTTGTTTCCCGAAGTGCAAACAAACTTCGCTAGATAGATAGACGATCGTGACTGACTGACTGAATGTCGCTAATTCTAACCATGCTTTTGAGATGTTAGAAATCTGAAAATTGGTACACTTGCACCTTTGGGATGCAGACCTCAGAAAAAACTCCGACTTTAGAGGTACATGCAATGTGGGCTCACATTTTGGGGAGGGAAGTTTTTAAAGATATTATGCTGTAACGGATTAGGATGGCATCTTCCATGGCTTTCTCTTCGCAACTTATGTCTTCCAATTCGCGTTCCCATATATAGCAATATTTCTCTTTAGTTAAACGGAGAGACATGGAAAGCTGAAACCTGGTATGGACGTGCCTGATGATACGATGAGTACAGGAAAAATGCAAAATTTTAGATCCATTACCTGGGGTGATATTTTTTGAGGGCGACGCTTTCAAGTACTTTTTTTGTCCTTGCGTATTAAATTTGTGTTTACTTTGTAATGCTATATCGGATTAAAACGCGGTTCGTACCATTCGAAAGAAATACAAATCTTTATCGAAGGCTAAGGATTCATATCATTGTTTTCGTTATTCCGCAACTGAGAGAAGGTAAATGAAAAGCCAATTTTTTGGGTAATTAAACTCCATAATTGAAAACACACTGTTTGCTGTGTCTGATCATAAGTTGTCTGATGAATTGTGCTTCCCTTAACCATCCAGTATGATTTACTGGGGTTTGGTTTCGGTGCGATATCTGTATGTGGCATCATACCCCTGTGGTGGTGACATCTTGCCCACACTGTTGGGGAAGATGCCAGTCTGTAACACCTTTATTTTTTTTCTTCCAACCACATTTATGCAATTTAAACATATTACTGATTTTTATTATCGTCCCATTTTGCAGAGGGCAACAATGTATGTGTTATGATTTTTCTCCAAATGGAAAGCTGTTGGAACATTCATTTTCAGTGCATGGAGCTTGCTACAAGTCCTTGTTATCAGAGAAATCCAGAAACGTATTACGCTGCTGGGACCTGTTTACGAAATAAATGAGGGATCATGGTTGATGTCGCGAACGCACTTGCCCGGCATATGAAAGAATTGGAATTCATTAACATCGATGCAGTCTTACGAGATCTCCGTGGCCAGAACATCATCGGACACCATGAGTACTTTGATTTAGAACCTAGGACCAAACGTGACAAAGTGATGGCATTGGTGAAGATGCTGCCCTCAAGCGGGGATCGGGCGATTCCTGCATTCTTGCGTTCCTTGGAGAGCAATGAACACTATCAATTAGCTCGCACCCTCCGCCGTGGTGAGTCACTGTTCCATTTCCTTTAATTCAAACTTGAAATGTGCTTAATTACTTAACTATGTATTGTGTATTCGGAGTTGGGATTTGAGTCACCGACGTTATTGGGATGTCTCATCAAGAGGAATCGAGATGATATGATGACCTGCTTGGCCTCTGAAGACGTCGAAAGACATCTATTTCAGTTAGAACTCTTTTCAAGTGAAGATGAAGAAGAAATCTTATTAAAACGGCCCGGGGAAGACAGAAGACGCATCATCCTGACGGTTCTTGAGAAAAGAATTAATTCCATGAACTTCCTTCAAATCCAGGAAGCACTAGCCTTCGGCGGGAATAATGTCGCTGAATCATTAAGAAGAGAATGTAAGTGTAATTCAGTACCGGTATTGTGCATTGATTGCAGTGAATTATTTCATGGAGGTGCCCTTGCTCCCACCGATCAAAAGTAAGCTACTATGAGAATATGAAATTCAATAACTTTAGATTCAAATTTCGCTTCATATTTGTGGCAGGGGACCTCGAGATAAGGCCTTGGAGCCCATCGCTGATTTCCCAGGTCACGCCAGGGCCATGATCTAAGGTCAAATGTTACGATTTGCATGACCCAAGCAACATGTTTAAGTTAATTTTCCGTAAAATGAATGTACATTTTTGCCCATTTTATATATTTTTTCAATGCAAACCCTTAAGATAATGTCAACATATTTGCAAAAATGTCACCTCTGTTTTACGTTAACGGCGATATAAAAATAACGTACATTTTACGTAAAATTGACATTTCCCTTTACATCCCCATCAGCATGTTTATGTTCATTTTACGTACAATTGATGTTAACGAAGTTACTCCAGTTACAAGATGTTGAAATGCCTTTTTTCAGCACCCCTGCCTAAGTCATGCAATGCCTATTTAGAAGTCAATTTAAGGTAATACTGGAACTTAAAAATCGACCCCCCTGGATCGAAATTCCGCTCTATAAATGGTGTAAGGGACCTCAAGAAGGGGCCTTGGAGCCGATTGCTGGCTCTCTCAGGTCACCCCGGGGTCATGATCTGTGGTCAAAGGTCAACATTTGCATGCTTATCTTTGAAAATCTCCATCTCCCCAACCCTCCGTTGTAGAAACGTGAAATTTGCACCATTCTCCTTGTGACAAACAGTGCTATATGGAAAAAATAAATACTCATATGCAACTGTCGTTCCCGAGACGCCATGACGCCATAACTGCTCATTTTTCTGTTTTCGTATTCTGGTTTCTCGTTCTCACTCCTCGTAGAAATTTTCTATCGGCAAAAAGCATGCTCCAGTTTTTGGAGGCTAATATGGTCCACCTTTTTGTGGAGCTGCGCATGGTTTCCTCCTACCGTTCTCCCTCAGTGTTCGGTGATCCGCCTAAAAAATCCACTTTTTGGGAAGGGACGCGACGTTGACGGACGATACTCCAAAAGAAAGCTGAATTAAAAAAATTTCTCTGGTAGATTTCTTTAAAAGTCTCTTGGCTAGCTTAATATACATTTTCGAGAGAATCCGTCCACTATCCTAGAAGCCTATTGATTTTTCCTCCGGCCTCTTTGACGATTTAGGTCATTTCTTCCATACCGGGTCGATTTTATCTTCTCACCGACCAAAAATGCAGGATTTTTTGTGCCTATCCCGTAGAGGGATGTTTCACGGATCCAATGACACCAAGATTGCTTACTGTCTCCAAAGGGATAGAGAATGCGAGGTTTTAATTACCGATTTGCATGAAAACTTGAATGCTCGCGCGCAGCTCTTCCCTCTTTTACTTCCCTCCCGCCTTGCACAGACTTGTGCGTGCTCGTGATTGTGTGTGTCTGTGTGAGTGTGAAGAGGGAAGAGGACCGAGGAGACTTCAACTGGCGCCTATCACTATTGATTTTTTTTTCTTGTACCTATGACGCCTTTTTTTCCATCAAATGCTCCGCTTCCCCCTCTTGAGAGTCCTCTCGGCACGTCGCCGCTCACCCCCAACCTGTCTACTCTCTCCTGAAGGCATTCCTTATGAAAACATGGGTGCGGGGTCTTTCGGCACGGTTGTTAATTTTGGGGCCATTAAAATGGAGACAGGAAACAAAAATTCACACCCTCGAGAGGAATGAATCAGGGTCATAAAACTTCCAAATTATCCAGGAATCCAAATTATCCTACCCAACGATGGGGAGAGCTCAAAGGATCAAAATACATACAAATTAATAGACAGAGATGCTTTCAATATTTCCATTCTTTCCGAAGGAACGAAGGCACTTTAAGATATTTTGCATCTCCGAGACTTGGAATGGAAGAAATGACCTAAATCGTCAAAAGAGACCGCAGGAAAAATCGATAGGCTTCTAGGATAGTGGACGGATTCTCATCAAAATTTATATTAGGCTAGCTAAGAGACTTTTAAAGAGATATGTAAGAGGAATATGTGAAATTCGGCCTCGTTTTCGAGTATCGTCCGTCAACGTCACCTCCCTTCCAAAAAAGTGGATTTTTCAGGCGGACCATCGAACACTGAGGGGGAACGGTAGAAGGAAACCATGCGCAACTCCGCAAAAAGATGGACCATATTAGCCTCCAAAATCTGGAGCATGCTTTTGCCGATGAAAAATTTCTACGAGGAATGAGAGCGAAAAGCAGAATCCGAAAACAGAAAAATTCTCGGTTATGGCGTCATGGCGTCTCGGGAACGACAGTTGCATAGGTGTATTTATTTTTTTGCAATTAGTGCTGTATGTCTCGAGGAGAATGGTACAAATTTGACGTTTCTGCGACCAAGTGTTGGGGAGATGGAGATTTTCAGAGAGAAGCATGCAAATTTTGACCTTTTTCCACAGATCATGGCCCTGGGGTGACCCGAGAGAGTCAGCAATCGGCTCCAAGGCCCTTTCTCGAGGCCCCTTACAACAATTATAGAGCGGAATTTCGATCCAGGGGTTCCATTTTTACGTTCCCGTAGTACTGTACTTTGATCGGAGGAAAATAGTTGATTCGCACTAATGATGCGGTTTTTGAGAAAGAACTATTTTTTCCTCAACCCCTTTCGAGGGAAGTGACGAAAATCCTTCAATTCCTGTTAAAGAAGGCATGGACCAACACGTTCTTCATGAAAATTCTCTTCCCCGGACATAATAACTCAATTACTAACTCCATATTTGTCACTATTTTGAATTCCGCACGACCCTATCCGCAATTATTGGTATTACTGCAGTAAATTTGATTAGGAATGAATAAGTTGCAAGGCGTGATAGGACGAGATGACGTCACGGTCGAAGCGATAAGAGGTGGTAAACCGGAAGATAGTTCCAGGTAGTTATTGGCAGTTACAGGTAAAGGAATCTTAGCCCTCAACTTACCAAACCAATCGGGCCTTTAAGGGTTGCTCGGGGTTTTTTAAAGGGACACCTTGGTGACGACGCGTGGCGTTGGCGCTATTTGGCGATTCTCGAACCATCTCGACGGGTTTGAGAACACAACTGCCTCCGAAAATTAAATCTTGTTTGGACACTGCATTATAATCGATCCTGCCTTTAAAAAAGATGAAAGCACTGATACGAAGGCAGGACGGTCGTGTATCGAACTATCGAGGAAAATATCCGAAACCGCGAAGGATGGGACTGGAGCCCGCACAATCAGCCTAAATGAAGGACACCTAATTTCATTTTTCACGAAGAAATGGTGCATCGCCAGCGAGGGAAAGGAGGAAAGAAATACACATTGAAATAGAAAATATTCATTGTTCTCAAAGTATCAAAGGATATCGAAGTATATGAAGGAATTTCGTTCCTTCAGAAGCTTTCAATGAGGAATAAGATGAGGGAGAATTTTGTTACGGGAAGGTGTTGGAGAAGGGTTCGCCAATGGAAGAAAAAAGCGTTTTCAGTGACACCACCCCCTTGCTTCATTCATCAGGTTTTCAACGTACTTACCATTATTCCCTCAACGTATGACCTGGAAACTTTCCTCGGTTTTCCTATACACATCATTATGAGCTCCCGTTCCAAATTTCATTCATAAACTCCTCAATAGCTTGACGCGGACGTTCTTTCCTTTGAGAAGAGCTCATTTCTAAATATTATTATTTTTTGGATTTGTTGAAATGTCCTTGTTGATTAGAAGTGAGAAGCCGCTGCAGCACGCGGCCAATGTGCTTTTCATTACAGAGATTTCATGAAATTCCAAACTTTCGGTATGATAGTTGATTCTCTTACGGTCTGGAGAAATCCCATATTGGCACGCATTATCTGATAAATAATGGTAATCGCACAGTATATCTCGCTGTTTTTCCTCGTCGACAACCATGAATATGAAGGTCAAAATAGAACGAGGACCCAGGCAGACGTGTTCCCCTGGGAAAGTCAGCCCTTGCTGCCCATCCCGGATATATATGGGTATATAAAAGCCGTTCCGAATCCGGAGTCTCTATTCAATCGTAGAGGCAGGGGTAGCATCCGCGTTCTTGTACAGTGGAACGATCCGCAGAATCATGTCGGGAGCGATTGGAAGCCTATTCGTCCTGGTGATTTTCAGTCCCTACTTGGAGGCAGCGATCGAACAGGTTCTCACTTTGTATGATGTTCCGAATTGCGACCCCAGAGGAGGCTGGGCAGAATTCCGAGGTAGGTGTGCGGATCTGGGCACTTGTCCAGGATCCATAGGGGACAACAGGGCCCTAAGTGCACACGGCGTTGGAGCCTGGATCCTTTACGAGGGACTGAATTACCAAGACGCCACAGGACACGCGTTTGGCACCTCTAACGGGTGCCATAACTTCACCGTCCCTGTTGCATCATCTATTCGTTTTGCTGGGTCAAGCGATCTGTTGGAGTCAGCCATCACCCTCTACTCAGATCTCGACTTCGTGGGCCAAGAGTACTATTATACTTCAGACGAACCTTCCTTCTCTGGAAACGGTGCGTCTGCCATCGTAACTGGTGGAAGTTCTTGGGCCATTTATGGGCTCCCAAACTATGGTGGAGCGGTTTACTGCATTGATCCGATATTTGAAGGCGTCGTTGGACCTGTTAAAGACCAAGTGGCAGCCACCAATCTTCTTTCGATACAGTCATTCAAGAAGGGTTGTTAACCCCTGGATCCACCTCTCTGAGTGCCTGTAGCATGCAGATTCACTGTACCTATTTTAATAAAATGGCATTATGATGGATCATGGAAGTGTCGAAGAGTTCATTTGAGTTTCTTTTGGGATTTGGAAAAGGCCCAGAGATTCAGGGCAGATAATGAGAAATCCAGAGAAATTCATGAACTTCACGCATTTAGGTCATATCAAAGTTCGTCCTCCACACGATGCAATTCAGCGGCATCGAAATAAGCGAAATGATATCAGGCGGAAATGATCAATTCTAAACGAGAGTAACACGGGTTAAAATGTATTCATACCAAATTAATTCATCTCTCTCAGCACAAAATGAGGCCATGATTTAAACATCAGGATTTACTTGGGAAATATTTTCGTTATTTTCACTTACAAGCCATCCCCTGAAATACAGCAGCTGAATCGGACAAATATTCACAATTGACGAGTGGAATCCTTCCTATGCCCGCCACCCAGTCGAGACTTAGAGCAAATGTATTTTCCCTGCAACTTCAGGAACCCACTTCAGCGCATATTCTCGTACTTCTTGAACTTTGGGAGCGATTCTTCCAGTCCCTCCTTTGAATGGCTTGGACGTAGCTGTAATTTCCATTGGGAATATCTTATTTGAATTCCTAAAGATTCGGTTTTTGTTGCATTTCCTGAAATGTCCTCGTCGATTAAATGTGTGCAGCCGGTGTAGCACACGGACAATGCGCTTTTCATAAAAGTTTTCCTCAAATTTCCGACTTTCGGTATGATCGTTGACTCTCATACGGTCGTGAGAAATACCACAAGGGCACGCATTATCTAAGAAACAATGGTAAACCCATAGTATATCTCGCTGTTTTTTTCTTCGTCAACAGCCATTTCTCACCTTCCAATTTATTGAAAGGCGAAAATGGAACAAGAACATGGTCAGACGTGTTCCCCAGGGAAAGTCAGCACGTGCTGCACATCCCGGATATTCACGGGTATATAGGTATATAAAAGCTGTTATGAATCCAGAGTCTCTAAGCAATCGTGGAGGCAAAGGCAGCATCCGCATTTTTGTACAGTGCACCGATCCGCAGAATCATGTCGGGAGCGATTGGAAGCCTATTCGTCCTGGTGATTTTCAGTCCCTACTTGGAGGCAGCGATCGACCAGGTTCTCACTTTGTATGATGTTCCGAATTGCGACCCCAGAGGAGGCTGGGCAGAATTCCGAGGTAGGTGTGCGGATCTGGGCACTTGTCCGGGATCCATAGGGGACAACAGGGCCCTAAGTGCACACGGCGTCGGAGCATGGATCCTTTACGATGGATTGAATTACGAGACCACCACAGGATACGCGTTTGGCACCTCCGACGGATGCCACAACTACACCGTCGCCGTTGCATCATCTATTCGTTTTGCTGGGTCAAACGATCTGTTGGAGCCGGCCATCACCCTCTACTCCCAACTCGACTTCATGGGCCAAGAGTATTATTATACTTCAGACGAACCTTCCTTCTCTGGAGACGGTGTATCAGTCATTGTAACTGGTGGAAATTCTTGGGCCGTTTATGGGCTCGCAAACTATGAGGGTGCATCTTACTGCATTGATCCGATATTTGAGGGAGTCGTTGGACCTGTTAAGGACTTGGCGGCATCTTCCGGTCTTTGTTCGATAAAGTCATTCAAGAGGGGTTGTTAACACCTGAATCCAACTTTCAGAGTGTCTGTAGTATGCAGAATCACTGTACCTATTCTAATAAAATGGTATTATGATGGATCATGGAAGTGTCGATGAGTTCATTTGAGTTTCTTTTGGATTCGAAATAGGTCCAGAGATTCAGGGCAGATGAAGCGGAAGTTCAGAGAAATTCATCAAATCGATGCATTTAGGTCATTTCAAAGTTCGTCCTCCACAGGATGCAATTCAGTTACAGGGAAATTAGAGAATTGATATCCAGCAGAAATGACAAATTCTTAACGAGAGAAACACGGGTTAAAATGTATTCATGGCAAAAAGAATTTATCTTCTCTCTCAGCACTAAATTAGGCCATGACCTAAACGTCAAATTTTACTTGGCAAATGGGAAGCATTTTAGTTATTTTCACATACAAGCCATACCCTAAATTCAGCAGCTGAATCGGACTAAAATTCACAATTTACGAGTGGAATCCTTCCTATGCTAGCAACTCAGTCGAGGCTTAGCAGGAAAGTATTTTCCCTGCCATTTCAGGAATCCACTTCCGCGCTTATTATTCTCGTACTTCGTGAACTATGAGAGCGATTCTTCCAGGTCCTCCTTTGAAAGGTACTGGAAATCCCATTTTTCCTTTTGTCGTTATCACAGCTGCATTAGATATCTAAAAAAAAATCACTGAGCGGTGGGGAATCCCCGGCTGGGAAGAAGAAAATCCCCCGGAAGCCCGGGCCCCATTCGAAACCGAGCGCCATATGGCCCTCCTCCCTCCTCCCGCTCTTGGCAGACCTTCAAATGTTCCTCCGCAGTGGAAATTTGTGTCCTGAGAGACAAGGTCATCAGGCAGGTGCGGGGCGCGAGAGAAAGACTGTCCTAGGATTCGGAGACTGTTAGGGCGAACGCCTTCATCCCTGACATGCACAGCTCAATATTTTTTGGAAAGGTATATTTACTTTCCTGAAATTAGCCAACATAGGCATCCCAGGGTTTGTTGAATCAAAATGAAATGAAGGTTCTGTTTTTGACCACGATTAACTTTAAACTTGATACACAAATGGCCTACACTAGGAAATGACAGGGTGCACTAGTAGCACAAAGATAGTTGGCCGTAGGCGTCCCAGACACTATACGGGCAGATTTCTACCGGGGGAGAAAACGTGGCGGCAAGGGTACAGTAGCTAGCCGCTACCTAGTGTATGTGGAGGGCCACCGGCTATATTCCCACAATGTAGCTGGCACTCCCTCAGATGCAGTACCATGAGTCCCCATGTTCACTGCACCCTACAAATGCAGTTAGGCACCTTCCTTCCTAATTTCTTCACCGTCTTTTCTCTTTTTATTGCGAGTTTATTAACAGACATGATAAAAGTGTGGAATTATTATGTTTTTTCAAATTGAAATATAAGACTCGGGGAATTATGAAATGCTGAAGTTAAGTATGAGGATACAGAGGTGTACGGGACTAGGGAAGGGTAGAATGCTTAAGTTCCCTAACAGGGTGGGCAAGAAAAAAGCATAGCTATCATATTTTGTGAGTTGTCAATCTGATTGTAGGCAGCCAATTCTGACGAAATTTGGTATGCCCATAGGATGATTCAATTCGAATTTTTTTGGCCAAGTTTCAAATTAAAATTCCAAAAACTGTAAGATTGGCATTTAGATTACTTTTCATCACCAAAAAAGTAAGTGTACATTTTTTCTTTCAACTTAAAATTCCTCACAACTAACAAAAGCAAGCAAATAGATCAAAATTCACAAATGCCAAAAAGGAAAGCACACTATTATTTCCCACAACCTAGTAAAGGTGGTGGGCCACCAGCTTTCTTTCCCGAACGTGGGTGGTGACCCACCACCTGCGTGCTACTTGGGTAAGCACGCCCTCCTCTCATTCTAACTTTCATATTTGGTACAGGAGTAGTTTTGGAGTGCCAATTAATAAAAAAAATCCTAATTTTAGGATTCCCCGAGAACAATTTATTGTGGTAAAGGCCATTTCTCCCCGTTTTCCTTTCAAAGAAATGATCGTTGCAGTCCTGTGACAAAATGTTCTGTATGTAGAAATAATATTTATCCGTAAAACCCAATAAGGGCAATTACCCCAAGTTCCAACTCGTGATAAAGAGTTCCTGTGGGTTTTACTACTATTATTATCGAAGGTTTCGTTCAAGATGCTACCTTTGAAGTAAAGTCTCAAGTTTGGAATCGGAATCAACGGCCCCTCTCCATTTGGAGAGGGGCCGGTTTACCCCCAATTCATCGTAGCAAAAGTAATCGAATTTGTAACAGATATGTTTTAAGGGATATCATATGGATGAAAATTTTGAAATTAATAACTGACAAATCCTCATGAGCCTTAGCCCAGGATTTCAAAAAATAATTCAGATGTTCATTGCATAGTTACCAGGAACATGTCACCTGAAGATGACATTGTACAGGTAAATGGTACTAATTTATTTATCGACAACATTTCACGTTAGCATATTTTATGAAAGGACGTTCTTGGCGGTAGCATTGATGATGTCAGGGAGGTATTCATTTCCAAGAGTTTATTCAAGTTTCAGGAATTTCAAGTTTGTTGGTTCGGTTAGTGACTTAATCTAACAAGATTTTACTTCCTTTTCTATTAAATAATACGAGTTCTGATCCTGCTTATCATTCAGAAAATCATAGTTTTGGACGATTAATAACACCGTATCGATCGAAATGTGAGTGTTTTCCAGGTCTTCTCTGAAAATATTCAGTCTACACCGTTCCAGCTCAAATTTATTTAATATCTTGTTTTGAAGAGTCCTTAAAAGAAAACTAACAAAATCGGATAATGCAGTTATAATTCTCATTCCGTTTTTTTTTTCTTTTCCTCCCAACGCTCAAGATTTCGTGGTACATCTCATTTTTTTTTACCATTTTTGGCGAGGATATCCCCAGGAAGTTTTCACTTGAGAATCTCAAGTTTTCGTCTTTTCTCATTTGCTGAAATGTCCTTGTTGATTGGAATTGTGAAGCAGTTGTGGCTTATTGGCACAGATTCTCAAAAAACCAATGAGAAAAGTGAAGCATACCTTGTTTTTCTCTTATTCCTCGTTGATGGTGATTTCTTCGTGAGTTTTTTAGAAATTGAAGACGGACGAAGGACGCAAGCAGGCGTATTCCGCTTGGAAAGCCTGCACTTGCTCGTCATCCCGGATATTTGCGAGCGTATATAAAGACTGCACGGAATCCATTGTCTTCGTTCGGAAGTGGAGACTGCACCATCGAAATATTACAGTGGATCGATCCGCAGAATCATGTCGGTGGCAATTAGAAGCCTATTCGTCTTTGTGGTTTTCTGTCCCTACTTGGAGGCGGCGATCCAACAGGTTCTCACCATGTATGATGTACTCAATTGTGACGAGAGTGGAGGCTGGGCAGAATTCTGGGGTAGGTGCGCTGATTTGGAGACTTGTCCGGGATCCATAGGGGACAACAGGGCCTTAAGTGCACACGGCGTCGGAGCCTGGATTATTTACGATGGAATGAATTACCAGGACACCACAGCATATGTGTTTGGTACTTCCAACGGTTGCCATAACTTCAGCGTCACCGTTGCGTCCTCTATTCGTTTTGCTGGGTCAAACGATCTGTTGGAGCCGGCCATCTCCCTCTACTCAGAACTCGACTTCATGGGCGTAGAGTATTATTATACTTCGGACGAACCTTCCTTCTCTGGTTATGCCCGCAACTCAGTCGAGGCTTAGCAGAAAAGTATTTTCCCTGCCATTTCAGGAACCCACTTCAGCGCTCATTCTCGTACTTCGTGAACTATGAGAGCGATTCTTCCAGGTCCTCCTTTGAAAGTTACTGGAAATCCCATTTTTCCTTTTGTCGTTATCACAGCTGCATTAGATATCTAAAAAAAATCACTGAGCGATGGGGAATCCCCGGGTGGGAAGGAGAAAATGCCCCGGAAGCCCGGGCCCCATTCGAAGCCGAGCGACTCTTCCCTCCTCCCACTCCTGGCAGACCTTCAAATGTTCCTCCGCAATGGAAATTTGTGCCCTAAGAGACAAGATCATCAGGCAGGTGTGGGGTGCGAGATAAAGACTGTCCTAGGATTCGGAGACTGTTAAGGCGAAAGCCTTCATCCCTGACATGCACAGCTCTATATTTTTTGGAAAGGTATACTTACTTTCCTGAAATTAGCCACCATAGGCATCCCAGGATTTGTTGAATCAAAATGAAATGAAGGTTCTGTTTTTGCCCATGATTAACTGGAAACTTGATACACAAATGGCCTACACAAGGAAATGACAGGGTGCACTAGATCTATACTACACTGTCATTAGTAGCACAAAAGTAGTTGGCCGTAGGCGTCCCAGACACTATACGGGCAGATTTCTACCGGGGGAGAAAACGTGGCGGCAAGGATAGTATACAGTAGATTGCCCGCTACCTAGTGTATGTGGAGGGCCACCGGCTATCTTCCCATAATGTAGCTGGCACTCCCTCAGATGCAGTACCATGAGTCCCCATGTTCACTGCACCCTACAAATGCAGTTAGGCACCTTCCTTATTTCTTCATCGTATTTTCTCTTTTTATTGTGAGTTTATTAACAGACATGATAAAAGTGTGGAATTATGATTTTTTTTAAATTGAAATATAAGACTCGCGGAAATATGAAATGCTGAAGTTAAGTATGAGGATACAGAGGTGTACGGGACTAGGGAAGGGTAGAATGCTTAAGTTCCCTAACAGGGTGGGCAAAAAAAAAACATAGCTATCATATTTTGTGAGTTGTCAATCTGATTGTAGGCAGCCAATTCTGACGAAATTTGGTATGCCCATAGGATGACTCAATTCGAATTTTTTTTGCCAAGTTTCAAATTAAAATTCCAAAAACTGTAAGATTGGCATTTAGATTACGTTTCATCACCAAAAAAGTAAGTGTACATTTTTTCTTTCAACTTAAAATTACTCACAACTAACAAAAGCAAGCAAATAGATCAAATTTCACAAATGCCAAAAAGGAAAGCACACTATTATTTCCCACAACCTAGTAAAGGTGGTGGGCCACCAACTTTCTTTCCCGAACGTGGGTGGTGACCCACCACCTGCGTGCTACTTGGGTAAGCACGCCCTCCTCTCATTCTAACTTTCATATATGGTACACGAGTAGTTTTGGAGTGCCAATTAATAAAAAAATCCTACTTTTAGGATTCCCCGAGAACAATTTATTGTGGTAAAGGCCATTTCTCCCCGTTTTCTTTTTCAAAGAAATGATCGTTGCAGTCCTGTGACAAAATGTTCTGTATGTAGAAATAATATTTATCCGTAAAACCCAATAAGGGCAATTACCCCAAGTTCCAACTCGTGATAAAGAGTTCCTGTGGGTTTTACTACTATTATTATCGAAGGTTTCGTTCAAGATGCTACCTTTGAAGTAAAGTCTCATGTGTGACCTTTTGGAGAGGGGCCGGTTTAGCCCCAATTCATCGTAGCAAAAGTAATCGAATTTGTAACAGATATGTTTTAAGGGATACCATATGGATGAAAATTTTGAAATTAATAACTGACAAATCCTCATGAGCCTTAGCCCAGGATTTAAAAAAATAATTAAGATGTTCATTGCATAGTTACCAGGAACATGTCACCTCAAGATCACATTGTACAGGTAAATGGTACTAATTTATTCATCGACAACATTTCACGTTAGTATATTTTATGAAAGAACGTTCTTGTCGGTAGCATTGATGATGTCAGGGAGGTATTCATTTCCAAGAGTTTATTCAAGTTTCAGGAATTTCAAGTTTGTTGGTTCGGTTAGTGACTTAATCTAACAAGATTTTACTTCCTTTTCTATTAAATAATATGAGCTCCGATCCTACAAATCATTCAGAAAATCATAGTTTTGGACGATTAATAACACCGTATCGATCGAAATTTGATTGTTTTCCGGGTCTTCTCTGAAAATATTCAGTCTACACCGTTCCAGCTCAAATTTATTTAATAACTTGTTATGAAGAGTCCTTATATGAAAACTAACAAAATCGGATAATGCAGTTATAATTCTCGTTCCATTTTTTTTTCTTTTCCTCCCAACGCTCAGGATTTCGTGGTAAATATCATTTTTATACCAATTTTGGCGAGGATATCCCCAGGAAGTTTTCACTTGAGAATCTCAAGTTTTCGTCTTTTCTCATTTGCTGAAATGTCCTTGTCGATTGGAAGTGTGAAGCAGTTGTGGCTTATTGGCACAGATTCTCTAAAAACCAATGAGAAAAGTGAAGCATACCTTGTTTTTCTCTTATTCCTTGTTGATGGTGATTTCTTCGTGAGTTTTTTAGAAATTGAAGACGGACGAAGGACGCAAGCAGGCGTATTCCGCTTGGAAAGCCTGCACTTGCTTGTCATCCCGGATATTCGCGAGCGTATATAAAGACTGCACGGAATCCATTGTCTTCGTTCGGAAGTGGAGACTGCACCATCGAAATATTACAGTGGATCGATCCGCAGAATCATGTCGGTGGCGATTAGAAGGCTATTCGTCTTTGTGGTTTTCTGTCCCTACTTGGAGGCGGCGATCCAACAGGTTCTCACCATGTATGATGTACCCAATTGTGACGAGAGTGGAGGCTGGGCGGAATTCCGGGGTAGGTGCGCTGATTTGGAGACTTGTCCGGGATACATAGGGGACAACAGGGCCTTAAGTGCACACGGCGTCGGAGCCTGGATTATTTACGATGGAATCAATTACCAGGACACCACAGCATATGTGTTTGGTACTTCCAACGGTTGCCATAACTTCAGCGTCCCCGTTGCGTCCTCTATTCGTTTTGCTGGGTCAAACGATCTGTTGGAGCCGGCCATCTCCCTCTACTCAGAACTCGACTTCATGGGCGTAGAGTATTATTATACTTCGGACGAACCTTCCTTCTCTGGAAACGGTGTGTCTGTCATCGTAACTGGTGGAAGTTCTTGGGCCGTTTATGCACTCCAGGACTATGAGGGTGCATTTTACTGCATACATCCGACACTTGAAGACGTCGTTGGACCTGTTGAGAACCTGGCGGAGTCTTCCGGTCTCGTTAGTTTGAGGTCATTCAAGAAAGGGTGCCCCTGAATCCTGTTCTTTGAGTTCCTGCAACAGCATATTCATTATACCTGTTCCAATAAAACGATAGAATGATGGACCCGAGGAAGTTTCAAATTTCCCACAGGTCTGGAAATGAGGCAGTTGGAGGAGCCAGAGCTCGCGATCTTTTACTACAAATCGTCTTCCTGCTTGGACCGGCGTTTGTTCAGGCTCTACAAGTGTCCATAGATGCGATGAATTGCTATAATTTCTGAAGTTCTCCCCTTTTAAGACCTGTTCAAGTTCTCGCGATCTTTTACTACAAATCGTCTTCCTGCTTGGACCGGCGTTTGTTCCGGCTCTACAAGTGTCCATAGATGCGATGAATTGCTATAATTTCTGAAGTTCTCCCCTTTTAAGACCTGTTCAAGTGAAGCATGTATTTTACTCCTCGCATTCAGATTGCACTAAATCGAAAAAGGCGAAAAAGAAATCGAGGGGAATCGATAGCTGTCACCCGAAAGAAACTCATGTCATTCTAATTGAGACTTATCAATTTCCACACCATGAAATTCAAAGGAGGCACCAGATTCGAATTTTAAACGCCTCGGGATTAGATGAAAATCGAGGAAGTTCATTGGCCTCGCAAAGGCACTGAACGTGTCTGTGATTAAAATCTTTAATCCACGCCTGTTGCCTTTCTTCAACTCCTTCCTGTAACAATATTCAATCTCTTCGTGCTACTCTCTAAGAGCATCAGCAGAAACGAAATCGGGTATGCTTCTTACCATCTCAACAGATAATCGCTCCAGCATATTTGAAGCGCCTTCTCCCCGGGATTTCGGAGAACTCTGAATCTCAATGTTTAGGGATACGAATTTTATGAAGAAATGTGAAAACCATTTTTGAAGGGCTTTTCCTTCCTTCAAATTCAACCTCTGATGTCGTTCGACCGACGCCTGTCCATCGCTGATATCGCAGGAAGAATCCTTTTCCAAAAGGGTTTTCCACTTTTCTCAACCCTCCCCCACTCGCTATGGGACTCCGAAAGAATCTCAGCCCACGATTTCCGGGGTCGATCGGGCTTGTACGGGTCAATCCGAGGGACTTCGAGACATAGTGCTGACGTGTAACGTTAGGATCATCCTCGAACCATCTCGACGAAGCCTAGGAAGAGAATGCCTTCTTGAAATTCATGTTGGGCGCCTTCCTGTTCACGCAGGGATGTCCGTGCGCGGAATGTCTATATCCCGCCGCATCGACCGACCGCAGCGAAACGCTGTGTAAACTGCAGCGAAACCTCGCTTAATTCCACGAATAAACCTCGCTTTATTCCACGAATTTCGCACAAACATTTTTCATGCGTTAGTATGCAGAAAATCTGTGTATCGATACAAAGGCAGAAGCAGTCGTCAATTTGACTTGACTGCAGCACGATATCCGGCAACCGTGGGAGACTGGAGCTCGCAAGTCAAAATAAACGACAATAACTTCAATCTTCATGGGAAATGGTGTATCTCATTCAGCAAATTCATATCTTTATTCTGATTTCCTCCGAAAACACCCCAGGAAGGACTACGAAGGGGGAGAGAAGAAAAGATGAAAAGACAATTAAGTTGCGATCTTTAAAAAACGAGATTCTCCCCAAGCCCAGCGAAGTGGAGCTTCAAATTTGTTGGAGCGATTCCCTGTCGAGAGAGAGTGACTCACGCTCGATCTCGTTGCTCTCAGTTGCTCTCAAAGAGGAATAAGAGGAAGGAGAATCTCGTAAGAGGAAGGCGCTGAAGAAAGATAATAATTTATTTTGATAAGCGAACTAAAGATGTACTACTAGGACGGTTTTTCAAAACTGGGCGTAGTTCAGGAGTTCCAATACCTTGAAAATGGGGAAAAGGTTTGAAAGTTTTTTTTTTTCACTAAAACGACAGGGAAATATGATGACAGAGTTCACGGCTTGGATCGCACTACCACGATTTCTCTTCCAGAAGGCGGCACTCAAATCAATCAGAAGGTGGCCTTGTTATGAAATGAAATTACCAGAATCTGTTATTCCGTCTTCCCAAAGACCTATGGTGGCCGTCGGTCAGAATGCTCCATTTTCTTTCAAAATTTATTTTCTCAAGAAAGAAAATTTTCCGTGTGTAAAAATCTTCCTGTTTTACAGTTGAACATTGGAGACGACGGCAGTTTTCACTCAAACTCCTATACGAGTATTCGCAGGTATGAGGCTTCAAATATCGTAGATATCTTTGTGTCAGAAGCAAATAAGTTTGATGCTGAAAATTTTATTGTGGAAACGAAACATTTTTTATATATCCGTGTTCACACATTCTTTTAAAGATAAAAATTTGATTTTGAATGTTTTCCTTAGATTTTCGCATCCGGGCTGGTGAGAACCTGCAGTCTGTTTTCGGACCCTATCTTTAGCGGTTGCACAAGCTCGTCGTCGCGATAAGGGCTCCGCGCAGGTGCTCCCTTCGCAAGGCCGACGGTTTCGCAACTTCTGCAACGAAAATATCATGACTCACGGTGGGGGAAATTTTCAAGGACGTCATCCGGGAGCTGCAAACGGTCGCGTGACGTTTCGACTCACTAGAAAATGCTATTTGTTTGTTTTTTCAATTTTTTAACTTTTACATTCATCTCAATTATTCCGGTACTTTCCTTCATGCTGGTTCATCTCAGAGCAAAACCAATTATAATAATATTTTGGTTAAAATAATTATTCAATTTAAGTGTAATGTAGGTAAGAAAATCCACCAAAAAACGCAGGACTAGGGTTAAAAAAATACTTGCCAGACATAAGTTTGGCAGATGAAGGTAAAATGGAAGAAAATTTAGTGCCTCACATGACTGAACCGCATAAGAAGAAAACAGGGAGAACTTCCCGGTAATGATACGTTTCTTGATATATAAAGTTTGATATGATGTCAAATGTTGATTTTATTAATTTCCCAAGCAGAAAGGGATGATCCCAGGATGCCCCTCATGGATCCTGGTGCCCCACATCCTACAACGGACATCCCTTGGGCATACGAGGGGTTTGGCGCATAGGACGTACAGTATTCCTGACATTACGAGATGTCCCCTGGAAGTTCCAAGGAGTTCTACCTCCGAGGACGATTTCATGAAGACATCCATGGGATGTCATTCTGTCCCAGGTCGGGTTCTAATGGGATGTCTCAGAGATGTCCTATTGCTCATTGGGTCCGTCAGGCTTCAGGCTATAAAACTCGGCAAAACGGTACTTGCAAGCCTTAACGCCCGTCTTGATCATGTCGATTCGACTGAGAAAGGGCTCAGAAGCCAGTTTACATTTCTTGGCGTGTTCGGTGGGAAATGACATTCAAAGGTACATATCCTCGAGTTGTAAAATACCATGAAATAGCGTGAAAACAAATTTTCAAAGGCCTTCTTTCCCTTTCCTCCAATCACGTCCCCTCCCCTCTTCTCTCCACGGGACTCTATAACGGTGAGCCAAAGCCTATCCATGAACTGCATTTAAGTCAGGTCTAGGCATATCCTCTTTAGCTCAAAAGAATATTAACTTTCCATTTACGAAGTCTATTAACCCTATATGCGTCTAACTGGAGGTTTTCGAGGGGAGGACGTGTAACGATAAGCTTATTTTGAGTTTCTCGATAACAATCTCCACTCGGATATCCGTAGGCTGCCTCCGAATTTGAAATGCATGTTGCGCGCCATCCTGTTAACTCGGGGATGTCCGTGCACGAAATGTCCATTTTCCGACGCATCGCTCAACCGCCGCTTACCACTGATTCATTCGCACCTCATCCTAGTTATTTATGGTTACGGTTGTCATGGATCTTTCGGCTTTTTGAAATGACCATGAAAATATGCGCACTTCGTCAGACTTCTTCGTTATGTGTGTCTGTATCTTCAAGTAAAAGGAAGCGAGCTTGTTTGTCAGTCATGGCAAATCACGTGATTTTTTATACGCACCATGAGGTCATCGAGGCATCTCCAAATTCTAATGTATCTGACAGCACCACAAGCGATGCATTCATACAAGCGCAATAGAATGGAGGTACGAATGAGCGAGATATGGCAAGAAAAAACTAGACGATGCGGCATTTTAAACATACGTAATAGATGAGAGAAATATTTTATCCGTCAACCAATAAGCGTGTATGTCAGTAACGTGACCGCCCTTGAAGCCCCACCCCCTGCTGCGATGTAGCCCAGCCTTATCTACTCGTCTCACCAGGCCCGGCAACAGTGGGTGACGGGGCTGGGGCCCGCACGCTATGCTTGAATCAAGGAATGCTGATTTCATTTTCATGGCAAAATGGTAAATCGCCAGCAACGGAGAGGGCATGTACTTCACTCTAGAGCCTCATATCTTTCTTTAGGCGGGGCTATCTCCTTCGAAATCACCAAAGGAGGGAGGAAAAAGTTAATCGTGTTTCACGTATGTCTGCGTTGCACTTTATACCCGATACCCGTTCTATGGTTTTAATCTTCTTTGAAGAATATGGTAACTAGTCGGATGCGGAGGTAAAGATATACGTGAGACGAACGGGAAGGGTGGCGGGCGGTGGTCGATGCCATCAAGAAACATATGAAAAGAAACAGGAAAGCGAGAGCCGGAAGGGAGGAGGAGCGGCTCCGGCGAGTTTGGGTTCATCTGCAGTGGGGGAACAAGTTATCTTTCCCACGCTTGGGGAAAACCTGGAACTTCGCTATCAGAGGCGGAGAGGGGATGAATCGTGGATGGTTAAACTCACTGAAGAATCAAGCGCAATATCTATGGTGAAGTAGTGCGAAAACCATTCATGAAAGGATTTCCCCATTTTTCAGCCACTCCCTCATATCCAATCCGCCTGCATCCGAAATGCAAATGTTGGACGTTGTGGCATGTTAGAAGACATATTGCTGATTCAGGGGTATCCGTCCACGATATCTCGAAATTCCACCACATCGATCGGCTACTTATAACCACCGTTAGTTCATTCCTTGAACTCAGCTGGAAAATGTATCTTGCCATAAGAAAAACAGAAGCCCAGGCACTGATACGAGAGCAGAAACAGTCACGAATCCGACAAAAATCCAGCAAAATATCCGGTAACCTTGGGGAACGGGACTGGAGCCTGCAGAAAAACCAAAATGAATGACAGCTAATACCATTTTTCATAGCGATATGGTGAATCAGTAACAACAAAAAGAGTACTTTTCGTGATTCTCAAGTCGATGGTGATCTCTGAAAACTCCCGGGAGTGGCTTTCCCGGGTGGAAAAGTAAACTAAAGAAACGAAATTTACTTCTTTAGAAAAAAAGCGTTCTCCCCATGAGTTGGAGCTTAAACTTTGCAGCAGCCTTTTTTGTGTCGAGAGGGTGAAAAACGTGTCTAATTTCGTTGCCCTAAATTCTCTCAGAAAGTAATACGAGGAAGTGGAATTTAGCAATTGGAAGAGGTTGAAGAAAGGGAATAGGAGCAGTAGCGCCTGTTCATTTTCAGAGATTTGGAGTGGTTGATAAAACGTAATTTAAACATTTGGAAAACAATCGTCTTCTTTTGAGGAGTCAGAATGCTTTGGAAATAACTCAGTTTTACTTATTCGTTCGTGTATTTCGCCTAACGTCGACTTTTTCTTTCATGTCCAATCTTCACGAGAAGTGCTTCTTGAGATCGTGACGTCAAACATACCTCTCTCCGGAGAGAAGTTTATTCGTATTAGAATATAGAGTATTCGAGGAAAGGGCTTGTTACGATTAATCAGAGAGATGAATTTGTCATGGCTGAGATAGAAACTTCATTTCTAGCTGACGTTCTCAATGAAAGACGAATTCAGACCACTGGTCCCTTACGAAAAAGTTCATTTTTCTATTTCAAACGATAAACCCATTGGATTCCCATAGGAAACCAATTAGTTTCCCATTAAATCCTATAAGATACCGATAGGAACATATAGGATCTCATAGGCATTCTATAGGACCCTATGGGTATCTTATAGGTATCCTACGGGATCTTATAGGCTCCTAAAGGTTTCCTGTTGGTTTCCTATAGGATTCGAAAAGAATTCTTGTAAAGTTTTTACGTTTCAAAAACCTATATGATTCTTATACATTCCTATAGGAATCCTATAGAACTGTTTCGTAAGGGGTGATCTGGAATAGCTCGTTCATTATCAGGGCTGGGAGAAGAGCTTCCATGAGTGCATCCTAGGAAAGAATATAAAACGCATATGATGCCGAAAGTGGCGCTACCGAACGGTGAGAGAGTCGCAACAGCGGAATGAAGCGCATCTCTTCAAACGGCCCATCATGTATGTGTGGAGGAGGAGGGAGGAGGGAGGAGGACGAGGAGGAGGAAGTAGGTGAAAGGAGGGGGAAATAGCAGGACAATGACAGCTCGTGAGACAGATAAAATGTTTATCTGGGATCGCCCAAACCTCTGGCCGAGTTCGATTCCGCTCTGCAAATCCGCTTATTCAATCCTCCGTCACCTTAGAAAAGATGCAAGATGAATTTGTATTTGACGCGAGAGATTCACGAGTTTTATTTCTCTAGTTTCTCTAATTTAAATGTAAATGCTAAAAAATGGTTGAAACGTGATGTAACGCGTACTCCGTCATGCAAATCATTCGCAGCATTGCAGCTTGCGTGGGGCGTTGTCGCCCGTTTCAAGTAAAACTTGCTGCCGGCATCTCGGCAGAGGGAGAGAGTCGAAACATAGAGAATAAGGACTCGCCCTGCGGCGGAGCAGCGGACTGTCCGCGCAAGCGGAACGCGGTATTTCTCGTGAGATGCGCAAGCAGTCTCAAATACATCCCAAAAATAATATAGGATTTTAATCTCATGTGAAATCCAAACTCCCCTTCGCGTTTCATATGAATTCCATAGGAGCGCACTTGAAAAACGGAGTAGATTCTTTTCATTGCCACATGCAACAGTGCGTTGAGGTCTTGTATCATCGAGGAACTCATTTGGTCACATAACGTAACGTAACTAAACATAATTCGTTAGGTAAATATTCCTGTTTTCTTCATGCGCCGTTCGACCGTTCATCTCGAACCGTTTTCGTTTTCGCAGTGAAATCCTGCGAGAATCGTCGGACTTTCGATCAGATTGCTATAAATAACGTCGCCCCTTTCTGACTGCGGCGTGCCGAGGCCGTGTGAACACCGGCACGTGGCACGTGGCCCCGGATTGCGCAAGCCAACTTTCCGTTTCGAAAGGTGGCTGCGCCAACCGAGTCTGAAATTTCTTCTCGTGTGACTGGTTTTTCTTCTAAGGATGATTGCCTCGTGCTCAAAAGATTATTCACTTTTTTTTCTCACGGCGTTCCGTTACCCGAGTGCGAACATTCGCGTTCGCCTGCTGACGTTGCGTGCTTTCGAGGGCGTGGCTCGGGTTTCAAACCGTCTTCACTTCGGTCACAGTGCAAAAAAAAAATTCCCATTTCGATTCCATACTTGGAGTGCCAGCATGCCAATCCAGGTGAAGCCTTCCGGACTTCATGCTCTAATCGCCTCTCACATCGAGTGCATCCCGCATCCATGTGAGTCAAACTGCAATTTCCATCCCGAATATTTTCTACGTCTTTCTTAGCACACAATGACTTTAAAAAACAACTGAAGTGGCTCGTCGAGCAATTCGAAGGGGAACTCACTACGAAGTCGAGCGTGCTCCGTAAAATTAATTCCGCTGCATGAAGATGACACAATCCAGCATGAATTTTCGTTTCGCCAAGCTAAAAGATAATAATGAACTCCATCTTGGGCGGCTGAAAGGAAAATTGAATGCATTAGGATACCTGGATGGCGCCGTTCTTGTTGAATGCATCAGTCTATCCTCGTCTTCGGCTCATCGATGAAATCTTTGCAAGGGTTCTGAGCGTGGTTCTTAGTCTTCCTGCGATATCGAAGTTGGACGGGCGTTGCTCTCACATCACCAGATCCACACGTTGGATGGTCGTAAACTCGCAGCTCCGGGTCTTCCATAAGGGGGTTCGTCTTCGGCGGAAACTTTTCCAGCTGTGAACACCAGCACCCGCTTGCGAAGGGTGCCATCGCTAAGGCAGGAGTCGCACTCACTTCCCTTCGCTACAGGTGAATGTCTGCACAGCTCTTTTGGTCTTCGATCATGAAATTCACCTTTCAACCGAGACCAGACATACGCTTCAAAAGCAAAATACCAAAACCGTCCTATCAGAGTCAGCGAAACGACTGAGGGTAAAGGGCAAAGGTCTGCAGACATGAACCGATTGGGCTTTCACACGGTTGCGAACACGGCCGCTACAGGCCAGCGGCACGAACCTGAGTATACATGGTGCACATAAAGAAATGAAGTCACCAAAGGTAATTGTTCTAAATCTAGAACCATCTTTGATTGAATTCCAACGGTTCATTTTCCTTCTCTAATGTCGAAGAACATTGAATTACATTGAGGGAAGGCCCACATGCACCCCTTTCCAATTAACAGTTTAAAGCCTGAAACGCGAAATATTAAATGAGCAACAAAACATCAGAAATTAGAATATACATTATATGCAGATCTCTACCCAATGCAAAAAGACGTTAGCGAATTCATCAAGGACTAGTCGGGCAGATTCCATTCCATCTAAGTCCAGCCGTCATAATTACTTGAAGCATTTAGGGATGATAAAACAGTTTTCTAATGCTCTGTAATGAATATTACCAACCCAAGGATCATAATGTATTTAATTCCAATTTTGCACTTAATGCGATTTAAATTTTTCAAGTCCTTGTCGCTTTTCAAGTAAACGTTAAAAAACAACTGCGGGAAAAAAATTTAAATCAGTTGTCGTTCAGGAATGAAACACCTGCGGAGAAACGCCGCAAATTTCCCAAATAGAGGCAGCAAACCTCTTAACCTCTCGGAAAACTCACGCTACCATCTCGAGGCGAGGTTAAACACAGACGTTCCAAAAATGTCACGCTCAGATGTCCTCCTGGCCTTTCTTTCGATCGACAGAACATCGTCAAAGGTTTCTTGGACGCTGTGCCTTACTTGCTAGATCTCCTACGTCATCGTGTGGAATCTATAGACTAAGCGAAAATAGAATCGTCATGGTTCCTATGGGAAAGCCAGCACCCGTGTCTCGGTATAAAAATATTCCCGATTCGCGGTCTTTTCACGAACGTGGAGGCAGAGTGGCAGCATCCAAATAAGCCATACCCTTCATTCAGTGCGTTGGAAGAAAGGAAAAACTCGGAGTGATGTCGCTCGCGATTGGAGGGCTCTTCGTCCTGGTTATTTTCAGTCCATGCTTGGGGCAGAACCGTGGGGAGCTCATCTTATACAATGAACAAGATTGTGACGAGAGGGGCGATAGTCAAGCCTTTGTCGGTAATTGTGATGACCTGAGCCTTTGCGGCGGAAGCGCAGGGGACAACGCCGCCAAAAGCGCACGAAGCAATGCAATCTGGATTGTTTATTATGAACCCTATTTTGCAGAAAGTAACCAAATACCAACAATGATCTGTGGCACTGGCTTGTGCCAAAACTTGGACATCTTCGACGAAGCATCATCTCTTCGTTATGTGGGGGGGGCCCACACTGGAAACCAATACCGTCACTCTGTACGAGATCACTCATTTCAGGGGTATGGCGTACTATATCGAAGAGAACGTTCCGGATTTCACAGCTAATGTGTCATCGCTCATAATCACCGGTCTACTTCCTTGGTCCTTCTATGAGCGCCCAAATTTTCAAGGTTCACAATTGTGCCTGGCCCCATCGCCCGAGAGTTTCATAGGATATTCTGTTGACTTGAAAGACGAATTCGGCATTAGTGAGATAAGATCATATCGGCTTGTTTCTTCATGCTGAGAGTCTGTTGCATTACCGGATTCAGTGCCTTTTCCAATAAAAGTGCGTGATGGATCGGCGGAAAGGCTCGCTGGATTTGTTTTAAATGTTTCTTTTTGGTTTCGAAATATCCGACCGGTTAGCATTAACGTCAGTCACTCACTCAGTTATGATATACATACAGTATACACGGTGGGTCAAGAGTCGCTGAACGACTATGAACTTGGCAAAGAAGGAATTAATTTGCAAATGATTTTTTCCACAGGAAAGAGCGTGCAATAATTAAGAAATCTGCAACGAGGAAAAATTTTTTATTATTCATTTGGCGTAAAATTGACTGTAATCACTGGCCATTATATTGAGCACCATCAAGCTCGATCATGCGAGCCATCACCGAAAGACAACTCCAACAATCTTCTCAGCGATGCGTTGCTTCAGTTCGATAGTCGTGCGCGAATTTTCGGCATGTACCTGGACTTGAAATGAAACGCCACAGCCAGAAGTGGACTGGAGTCAGGTCCGGCGACTTGGGAGGCCACTCGACCCGGCCTATCCATCTGCCTTTAGAGCAAGCTTCACTTCGGAAAGATTTCCTTCAGGTAGAGAATAAACTAACGATGGCGACACGTTCCTCCAAAGGAAGTTCATTGGCATTATCAGAAAACCATTTGGTACAGCAAAAATTAGCAGAAAATAATCGCGTCCGTTGTACCTAAAAAATCACTTTTAAGTTGAAAGATTTTGCTTTTCGTTTTGCAGGCTCATTACATTTCTTATTGGTATTTCATGCAAATTCCCATGTTATTTCATCAATTAGTGCACTCTTTTATGTACAAAAAAACCAGTTTGCAAATTAATACCTTCCTTGTTGAGTTATAGAAATGAGTTGGAGTTATAGTTAATCTCTCCCCTTCCGCTGTCAATGTGGAAAGATCTGCCATATAGTGGAAACTTAAGTGGCCATCTTGTAGCCAATCTTGTGCCAAACTCGGGGATTTCGATACATCTCGCTCAGGATGGGTAACGTATGGACCAATTCCAACATTTATGAGCCACCTCAACGAGGCCTGTGAACAGACTGTCACCGAAGAAGCGCGAAAATCTGTGTTCTCATTTAAAAAGCAAAAGATTGTGTTATCTGCACGCCGCGGAGATGGGGCTTCAGATCTGCTGGAGCGATTCCGTGTTGAGAGGGTGCGAAGCATGCCCAATTTCATCGCTCTAGATCAGGGGTGCCCAAAGTTTCTGGTCACGGGGGCAGCATAATTCAAAATTGCTTCTCTGCAAGGTATTATATTTATAATTAAAAAATTAGTTTCCGTAGTTTTTGACCTAGTCCAGCGTGCTGTTTAGTCGGGGTGGGGCTCTTTTTTTTGCCTCTCATCATCCAGTGATGATGGAAACGGAAAATGATGAAGACTTCTTGTTTTTGACGTGATTCTCAATCAAACTGCCAGGTTCGCCTGGACTGCCGAACTAACATAGATATGCTTAATCGTCTTTAATGATTCGATGGAGACAAATCCCAAAGTTTTCCTATTTCCAAGGGCTCCCATACCGCCATTAAATGTGTTTAAGTTTAAAAACATGTTCACGATACTAATGAGATTTTCGGTGGGGCATGTCATAGAAACACTCTCTTTAGCATGTTTTAGTAAGCGTGTTCATCCCGTCTTTAAACGGACCCGAATCCACCATTGGTGCATGTCACCCAAAGTATTCTTAAGTCCATTTGTCTTGACATTTGCGATTTTCGCCACGGTTACAAGGTCTTCAAAGGGCTGCTGACATGCCCCCAGAAAATAGAATCCAAACCGATTCACGAACTCACACTGTCGCTTGGGATGGAGCCACGGCAGACTAATAATCCCAGTCCTCCCGGAATGAACTAGATTCGACGACATTGTCCTCGCTTGTTTGTCCTTGAGAGACGGGTGACATGGTGTACGAGCTCTACGGATGAGGTTGGTGCAATCAAGTCCAAGGTTTAACTTCCATTCTCCCTTCACCCCTTGCAGATGGGATGTCCTAAAGACAGATAGGGATGTCAGAAAGTGCCACGAAATGTTTTGCATTATCTTCATGTGAATCTCCAATTGCAGTATATTTGCGATGTCGTGGCGGCCATTGGGAAGAATCTGACAATGAATTTATCAGAGAAATTTTTACGTGGAAAAATTTTTATTTATTTATTAAGCAAATTTTCTGCAGAATCTTGCAGTCCTGCGGATTCTCTCGCCATAACAGATGGCGCCTGTGAAGTACAATTAAGCGTCACATGGTTACCATCAATAAAAGGGTTAACATCAACATGATTCCATATCCGAGAATTTTGAGAATTTTGGGAAGAGACTGTACTTCCCTCATTCCGCAGCATATACAAATCATAAATTCATATACATCATCATAAACATTAGATTTTTTCCCAAAACTCCTTGCGGGCCGCACGAAACCCCTTTGCCGCACTTTGGGCACCCCTGCTCTAGATGCTCTCAGAGAGGAATACGAGGAGATAGAACTTTGTAACGGAAAGGGGTTGAAGAAAGCGAATAGGAGCAGTAACGCTTGTTGATTTTCCCATAGGTCTTCAAGGAAGTGGCAGATAAACACGAAATGAAAATATGAGGTAAACAATCGTCTTCTCGTGAGACGTTAGAATGCAATGCAAAAAATTAAAGGTCAGGTTATTCGTTCGTATATGTCATCCACCTTCGACATTCTCTCGCCGATTTTATTTCAAATCTTCGCGAGATCGTGACGTCAACCACACCTTTACCTGGAGCAAAGTTTACCTTCCAACTGATTGGACGATTCGCGGAAAGCGGTTGTTAAAATTCATCATGGCCGAGATCGGCACGTTTATTTCTAGTTAACGTCCTCAATGGAAGACAAATTCAGACTACTGGTGATGTAGAGGTGCTCGTTCATTATCAGGGCTGGGAGAAGAGCCTCCACGAATGCATACTAGAAAAGACTCTAGACGCATATGATGTGAAAACGGTACGACCGAATGGTGACAGGGTCGCAACAGCGGAATGGAGCGATATCTATTGAAACGGCCCATCAGGTAAGCGTGGGGGAAGGAAGGAGGAAGAAGAGGGGGAGGAAGAAGAGGGGGAGGAAGAAGAAGGGGGGGGAGGAGGAAGAAGAGGGGGAGGAGGAAGGAGGAGGGGGGGAAGAAGAGGGAGGAGTAGGAAAGTGCAGGACACTGACAGCTCACTGAGGCAGATAAAATACTTATCTAGAATCGCCCAAAACCTCTCGCGGAGTTCGATTCCGCTCCGCGAATCTACTCATTCTATCCTACATCACCTTAAGAACGATTAAAGAACATTTGCATTTGACGCGAGAGATACACTGCCTCTGGCTTCATTCCTCTGCAATTTTCTCGTTTTTATTTATCACGTTGACCGCCACAGCCATATTGGCCTGATGACTTTCCTGGGCCAAAATAAATTTTTACATCCCTTGGGGAAGGTGAAACATGGGGCACCGGTGTGCCCCATGGCGTTCAACGTGTTAATTATAAATGATGGTCCGAACGTGTATTCCGTCAAGCAAATTTCATTCGCAAAATGGAGCTCAAAAGCTCTTTCTTGCCAAAAATGACGTTAAAAAGCAACTGAAGTGGCTCGTCAAACAACTCCATGGAAACTCACTACAAAGTCTAATAGAATCCAGTCTGATTTTTCGTTTCACTAAGCTAGAAGATGATGAACCCGCTCGGAATAAGCGAAACGGAGCGAGTGATTACCTCATCTTGGGGCAGCTGAAAGCGGATTTGAATGCATTTCAATGCTTGGATGACGCTATTCATGTCGAATGCATTTGAATGCCTAGATGACGTCGTTCCTCGTTCATATCAGTGCCATGAGAATCTATTGCGTGTCGTTACGAGTGCACCGCAAAAGGTATTCGTAAGAACTCCAATCGAATCGCTCGAATAAGCGTTACATCGCCGAGAACGAACGCATCGTCGACATATAGATGCAAATACTGCGATGCTTCTTTCGCGGTTTGAGAAGTAATTTCACGAAGGAGACGGAGATCGGCGAGGAAGAGGCTATAAATGCATCTGTGCAAGGGTAAAACGGACGTCACAAATTGGACACGACCTCGAACATTTTGTAAATGAAATCGTCCGAAATCGAAGAAAGACTAGTATGCAAGGAAGAAAGTTAAGAAAAGAAGTGGAAATCACTTCTGATCAGAAAAAATCCGTACATCAAATAAGACACGATGCGAGAGGAAAATGGAAAAAGTGTCTGAAAAGGTGCATGAACCAGATATATATTTCCTAGCTCACTAAAGATAAAGCGTACTTTTAATAAAAGGTACTCATCAAAATTCTATTATTAGCCATTTCTCTGTTATCGGCCATCGTTGGGAAAGGAACATTTGCCTGCGGACGCGATTAAGTTCGAAATCGTGCAGGACGCAGGACGATGGTCTGATCCTTGGGAACAGCAGGAGCCAGTATCAAGCTTTGCTTTCCCAGAATATGGCATATGGAATCATTTCGTTCGAAGCAACTTGTCGAAACCTCTTGCGTGGCGGGGAGTAGGTGTGTTTCCATTATATTGATCATGTCTCGGTCTCGGGATCGAAAAATGGAATCCATTTCTCATCCATAGTTATGACATGATCCATGAAATCCGTTGGGTCTTCCGCGTTTCGGTTCAAGACGGAAGAAGTGTTCAGACGGTTTCACTTTGTGCCCTCCGGAAAGCATGCGGGACACCCGGGAACCACTCACTTTCCTCGTCTTGGGCTCATCGGACAAAATCTTTGCAACCGTTCTGAGGGAGAGTCCTCCTTCTGCAATATCATCCATGGACAGGCGTCTCTCTCACACCATCAGATATTCCAGACGTTGGGTGTTCATGTAGGAAAAAGCAGATCTGGGTCTTCCAGAACGGGGTTCGTCTTTGGCGGAAACTCTTCTGGCTGTTAACTGCAACACCCACTTGCGGCGAGAGTAATCGGCTTCACACTTCACTTGGCTGCCGGTGAACCACATTCACCTCATATTAACTCGCTCCTTGGCTTCATCAATTTCAGCCATTATCAGTTTGGCCATGCATTATCTTTCTCTGTCATTGAACATTCAATTACATCGAAGGAAGGCTCATATGCACGGCCTACCAATAAATACAGTAGTTTATAGCCTGAAACGCTGAAACACAAACAGAGCGGCAAAAACATCAGGAATTAGAATATAACTTATAAGCGGATCTATTCCATATGCTAGAAAAAACGTTAGAGGAGTCATTAGTGACTCGTCAAGCAGATTCCATTATATCTACGTCCAGCTGTCACATTTCCTTGATGCAGGCATTTAGAGATAACTGTTTTCGAGTTCTCTGCAATAAAACTTACCAACCCAAGGACCATCATGTATTTAACCCATTCGCGTACCTAACCGTCTCCAAAACAGCCCCAGTAGGTGTTCAGCCCATACCTAACCGTCTGCCAGACGAGTTCGTGGCTTGTTAGTCAATGGTAGGGTCGTTAGATGGCATGATATGCTTTCTTTTAGGTTCCAGTAGGCTCTTTTAGGTTTGGTGCGCAATGAATAATTTTTTGAAAAATTCAATTCTAGATTTGCCAATTAGGACTTTAAGGATGAATCCGCGGGTTTCGAGACACCTCGTTGAGGACGTATAACGTTAGCCCGATCACAGGCCTATTCATACTCTCATGAACCATTTCAGAGAGGACATGTAACGTTAGACCGATTTGAGGCCTGTTTCGTGTTTCATGAACCATTTCGGTGGGGACGTGGATCATTAAACCTTTCTGGAGTACCTCGAACCCTCTCGAATAAGTCCAAGGAGGTTATGCCAGCAGGAAGCATGAAATCCATGGCGCGCGCCATCCTGGTGATTCAGGGATGTCCGGATTAGATTTCTTCATATCCCACCACATCGAACAATCACTGCCAACCACTGCTTCATTCTCAGCTCGACTTATGAACTCAGCACAAAAATGTCTCATACATTAAAAAAGAGAAGATCCAGACGCCGATAAGAAGGTTGAAGTAATCTTCAATCTGTCATAATTTCGACACGATATCCGGCAACACTGGGTAACGGGATTGGAGCTAGCCCCTAATTGAACGACAGCTAATTTCATTTTTTTTAATGGCAAAATGGTGCATCGCAGGCCAATAAAAGGGCACTTTTCTTCATCTACGAGTCAATATCTCCCTCATGGTCGATCTCTCTCCTCCGAAAGCCTCCCGGGAGTGGCTACCCAGGTGGGGGGGGAACGGAATGAAATTCACATCTTCAAAAAGCGAGATTCTCCATCCATCTCCACCTCCACAACCCCGAGGAGATGGAGCTTCAAATTTCAGGCCATATGCTAGGCCATCCACCCCTCAAAGCGCCAGGTCCATGAGCCTATGCTATTCTATGCCATAGGCTTGGCCATTCAACGCTTTTAGCGCCAGGTCCATCGAGCTATATCAGTCTGAGCCATAGGCTTCATACTTAGCTGTGACAATCAAAGGGTAGTAGAAATTGAAGGCGTGTCACGTTTTCACTGATCGACTGCAAGTTCTCCATTTGAATACATTCTTTGCTGAAGTATTTTTTTTCCTGTATTTATTTCCCATTAGGTCACGTGTGGCGGTTCGGGACATCGCTTCCATGCAATAGTTTTTTGTTTGCGTTTCATGTCATGGTCGATTTATTTGAGTTCTCATGATTGATAAAATCAAAATAATGACGTAAGTTCTTTGTTTCATCCGTCGCGCAAACGGGCCGCTGCTCCAATGAAAATGGTGGCGATTTTTCGCAAATTAAATGGTATTTCACAGCAACCCTTGTCAATAAAGAAATGGCGTGCGAAAGGGTTAAGCTCCAACTTTATTCGAATGTAATTTAAAAAATCGATCCCTTGCCACTTCCAAGTAAACGTTAAAAAACAACTGCGGGAAAAAGCATTTCAAACATTGTCGCTCTGGAATGAAATGCCTTCGGAGAAACGCCGCAAATTTCTCAAACAGAGTCGGTCAAACTCTTAACCTCTTGGACAACAGAACTTATTACCTCGACAGCGAGTTCAAACACAGCCGTTCCATAATTTCATGCTCATATGTCCTCCTGGCCTTTCTTTCCTTCGATCCACAAAACATTGTGGAAGGTTTATTGGACGCGCTGTCCTTGTTAGATCTCCTGCGTCATTGTGTGGAATCTATAGACTAAACGAAAATAGAATCGTCATGGTTCCTATGGGAAAGCCAGCACCCGCTTCTCGATCCCAGATTGGTACAAAAATATTCCCGATTCGCAGTCTTTTCACGAACGTGGAGGCAGAGTGGCAGCATCCAAATAATACATACCCTTCATTCAGTGCGTTGGAAGAAAGGAAAAACTCGGAGTCATGTCGCTGGCGATTGGAGGGCTCTTCGTCCTGGTTATTTTCAGTCCATGCTTGGGACAGAACCGTCAGGAGCTCACCTTGTACACTGAGCCAGACTGCGACGAGACTGGCCCTCAAGGAACCTTTTTCGGTGCTTGTGATGACCTGAGCATTTGCGGCGGAAGCATACCGGACAATGCTGCCAAAAGCGCACGAGGCAAAGGAGCCTGGATTGTTTACTACGAATCCAACTTTGCAGGAAGTAACGAATTACCAACAACGGTCTTTGGCATGGACAAGTGCAAAAACTTGGACATCATCGACGAAGCATCATCTCTTCGTTTTGGCGGTTCGCCCTTTCTGGAAAACAATGCCATCACTCTGTACGAAAGCACTAACTTCAGGGATAGGGAGCACTATTATCCAACGAACGCTTCGGATTTCACAGAAAACGTGCAGTCAATCATAATCACTGGTCTACTTCCTTGGTCCTTATATACACTCCCAAATTATGGTGGAGCAAAATTCTGCTTGGGCCTAGATTGGCCCGATCAGGTGGGATATTCCGTTGACTTGGAAGCGGAGTTTGGCACTAACGGGATAAGATCATTCGAGATTGGATGTACATGAATCCTGCTTCTTCTGTCTCATTACCTGACTCATTGTGCATGTTCCAATAAAGAAAAAGTGTTCTGGATTTTTCGAAGTTTTGGAAGTAACCCACAGACAATCTGGAAAGAGGGGGAATTCAAAACCTTGATGCCCTCATGAAAATCCAAACTTTCGAGATGGAGTTGGTAGTAACAGGGATCAGGATCGAGTTGGAGTAACAGGGGTGATCTGATTGGGTGTTGGCCTTGAACCCACTGGGAAACGTAAATGTTTGAATACCTAAAATTGAAGCAATCATGTTGGATTGATCTACTCGAAGACACGATCAAGTGCACTTGATCTCTATTTCAGCTCTGCTCTAGAAACATGAAATGCATGCTTTTTCCTTTCAAAATTCTACCGTATATCCAAAGAAAATACTCAATTCACATGAAAAATAATAAATAAATATTGAAAACTTTTCCCCTCATCGGTCGGTTTTCAAATTAAGCATTTGGTTACATTACTATATGAAGTAATGTGAAAACAAATTTTCAATGGTTTTCCCTTTCTTCAGCGCGCCTCCTCCCACCTTCTCTACGAAACTTACTAACGTTAGGCCAGGGCCTAACTAAAAGACTGCCTTCAGGTCACTCCAAAGCCTACCATAATTCCATAAAAATTCAATTCTAGATTTGCCAATTAGGCCTTTAAGGATGAATCCGCGGGTTTCGAGACACCTCGTTGAGGACGTATAACGTTAGCCCGATCACAGGCCTATTCATACTCTCATGAACCATTTCAGAGAGGACATGTAACGTTAGACCGATTTGAGGCCTGTTTCGTGTTTCATGAACCATTTCGGTGGGGACGTGGATCATTAAACCTTTCTGGAGTACCTCGAACCCTCTCGAATAAGTCCAAGGAGGTTATGCCAGCAGGAAGCATGAAATCCATGGCGCGCGCCATCCTGGTGATTCAGGGATGTCCGGATTAGATTTCTTCATATCCCACCACATCGAACAATCACTGCCAACCACTGCTTCATTCTCAGCTCGACTTATGAACTCAGCACAAAAATGTCTCATACATTAAAAAAGAGAAGATCCAGACGCCGATAAGAAGGTTGAAGTAATCTTCAATCTGTCATAATTTCGACACGATATCCGGCAACACTGGGTAACGGGATTGGAGCTAGCCCCTAATTGAACGACAGCTAATTTCATTTTTTTTAATGGCAAAATGGTGCATCGCAGGCCAATGAAAGGGCACTTTTCTTCATCTACGAGTCAATATCTCCCTCATGGTCGATCTCTCTCCTCCGAAAGCCTCCCGGGAGTGGCTACCCAGGTGGGGGGGGAACGGAATGAAATTCACATCTTCAAAAAGCGAGATTCTCCATCCATCTCCACCTCCACAACCCCGAGGAGATGGAGCTTCAAATTTCAGGCCATATGCTAGGCCATCCACCCCTCAAAGCGCCAGGTCCATGAGCCTATGCTATTCTATGCCATAGGCTTGGCCATTCAACGCTTTTAGCGCCAGGTCCATCGAGCTATATCAGTCTGAGCCATAGGCTTCATACTTAGCTGTGACAATCAAAGGGTAGTAGAAATTGAAGGCGTGTCACGTTTTCACTGATCG
>CAJPEV010000346.1:98772-136387 GCA_905338385.1 Darwinula stevensoni | reverse complement strand
ATTCCACGCGTTCACCACTCTGCAAGTAAAGAATTCCTGGGTCGACCTGAGCCGCATCTGCGGTTTGCGCAACTTGAGTTGATTACCTCTCGTTCTCTTGCTGGCATCAAACTGGAGAAACCTGCCACACTCGACATAATCTATTCCTTTAATTATCTCAAAAGCCTGGATCAGATCGCCCCTCCTTAACCTTCGCTCGAACGAGTACAGTCCCAAAACATCAAAACGCTTCTCGTAAGAAAGTCCCCTAACCTCCTTGATCATTCTAGTGGCCCTCCTCTGTACTCTCTCGAGCGCAAACAAATTTGTAGGCCTCCAAAACTGGATGCAATATTCCAGCTGGGGTCTTATCAGCGCCGCAATGTGCTAGTTGCATGCGATATTTAGTTGCCAAGTGAAATGATACTTCTCATTATGCGGAACATTATGCGGCAATCATAGTCGTAGATCTCCCTGACATCTATTAGTAGATGTGAGTTTTCGCTCTTTTCGACTTCGTTCAACTTGACAACTTTCGAGCAAGTGGAGACATGTGCTTGCTTGAGACTACTTGCTTCGTGCATACCCTCGCTTTCTCCATGTAAGCAAGGACTTACTGGCAAGAACTTGCCTCGTGTATCAGGGCCTTAACATCGAGCGCCAGTTTGTCATCCTTTGCGAAAGTCCGCTAAAGCAGTATTTCCTGTCGGCTCTTCATCGTGTTGTACGAAGCATCCTGGATCGCAAAGAGAATTCCCTTTTCCTCTCCCTCGCCCCACGCGGCAATGTCCAGTCTATGGTAGACGTGTTAAAGTCTCCAAAGAGCAATGCCTTTTGGGACTTCTCGCTGATAAAATTCATCAGCGTATAAAGGGCGATGTGTCATCCTCACGGGAAGAGTTCGGAGGCCTTTGGCAAAATCCCAACCCGATCCTCCCTGTCGCCCCACCGATCCCTTGCACCATTTATATTCGATTGCACCACCTTTAAAGGAAGTGAGATCCTCTCTAATGCAAACGACAAGTTCATTTCTGGCATACAGAATGACACCTCCACCCTTTCTGCAGAGCCTATCCATATACATGATGTTGAATCCTTGAATCTCAAATTAATTTATCTGTGACGTCAGAGCACCCCCCAAGTCTCAGTTATTCTGATGATATCCAGACCGTTTGCTGGTATCCTCCTCCTTCGCTCAGCTGCGCGCATTCTTGTAGAAGCACTTCAACCATTGATTTCCCATCTCTTTCTTTAGCCTTTGAACCTCCCAGCCCTCCAGAAACGCAGTCCCTCCACGAAACAAAACTCCCTTAACCTGTCATTAACCCCTTCTTACTTGACCAGGTCATTTCACCTCTATCTCCTCAGTTGGGATAGCGTACAACGTGACCTTTGCTCCCGACCTTGCCTCACGTTGAACATCAGAATGACTTCTGATGTTCAACAGATGGAAACTCCAGACTATCAACACAAGATGACAGCGTCACGCATTGCACGCAGGCGCATTGTTACGACTCTTCATTATAAGGGAAAGCCTTTTATGTAATACATATATCGCTGATGCAGTCATGTATTAATTCATTCACATTCGATGGTGACTAATAATATTTTCCTTTTTTTATTTCCTGGACAAGCTGTAGGACCGGCGGTCTTTCCATTATCTCTGTCCGGGAATATCGGTCATGTAGCCGCGCAGCTTGATCAATCTGAGGGATGGATCGAGACAGAGGCCGGAGCGGCCCGGCGTTCCTCGTTTCGTGAGTCGAGGATCCCCAAATATGGCCATGAGTTCCACGACCACAGCTCCCGGTGGAATCCCGTGGCTAGAGAGTGAGAAAAAGAAGAAGCATTTACATGGGATTCGCCTTCCGCCCGTCCCCTCTCCTCAGGACATTTGCTTCCTGAATCGCGATCTCCAGGCTCTCAGATCCCGGCTCCGCTCTTCTCGTCGCCGGTAAATTCCAGTCCCAGACCTCATTAAACTCATTTCCTCGTTACACATAGCCGATCCTTATGTTTGTTCAAATGGTTTCTGTGGCCCTTCTCTTTGCAACGGAAAATGAACTTGCCCCCCCCCCCCCACCTGGCATGATGCCGACTTGTTTCATTTCAGGCGAATTCCCGAGGACCAGGGGAGAGGGGTAAAAACGAAATTCAGCAAGAGGAACCTTCGTCCTTATCTGCAAAAGGCGGAGGAACCGCAGTTTCCCTATGCACATTACTTAGATATACTTCAGAAAGCAGTTACCAATGCACCCGTTCCACCGTTACCAGATTCTTGGATACAGAGGATCTTCCAAGTAACCCTTTTCGTTAAAACTACAAATCTGCGAAAGAGAGGAATAGGATGACGGCAGCGTGAAAGTGTCGCTTCTATTTTAGGCTATTCCAGATGACCTCATTAAGAAGTACTCTCGAGCTGCAGATGAATTTCTTGAAGAAATAAGGGAGTTTCACACGTCCAGTTTGCAGAAGCTCTCCGTCAGTCAAGTGTTCTGGAATCCTCACGAGGATTATTTCATCCTCCGCACATACGAGTGAGTCCCTAACTCCCTTGCACAGAGCTGGTCGAAAGGATTTTCTTGATTCAGAAGTGAAACGGTATTAACCACAACAGGAAGAAAGGGCCGTCTCCGTGGCTGGAGGCGTTCAGGAAGAATCGGGTTTCTTTGTCTCACACCTTGCTGGTCGGCCATACTCTGCCAACCAAAATAGTCCGCCTATCAAGGGATTTATTGGATACCACTCTCTTATTCGACTGCTATCCCCTCATGTAAGCTTTCAATTCACCCCTTAATGAAAGGATTCGGTTTGAGTATTCATTATAAATTCAGGGTGACTCGAAATGCCGCCTGCGGCACAACCCACACAGCACAGGGATATCCCAGGGATGTCCCTAACTGGACGACTTGTCCCCATGTCTTTATAGGATATCCTGAAGACATCTTCTTTCTGACGGTTTCGGACATCTCGTAAGGGATGTCTTAGGGACGTCTTTTAGACATCTTCAGTCGATATCTTAGAGATATCCCTATCGGGATATCTTTAAGACATCCTGGAGGGGATATCTTGAAGATATCTTCAGTGCTCTCTGTTGCCTTTTGTCCCCATGTCTTTATAGGATATCCTGAAGACATCTCCTTTCGGACGGTTTCGGACATCTCGCAAGGGATGGCTTCGGGACGTCTTTTAGACATCTTCAGTCGATATCTTAGAGATATCCCTTTCGGGATATCTTTAAGACATCCTGGAGGGGATATCTTGAAGATATCTTCAGTGCTCTCTGTCGCCTTCAGTCAGGTGCACAGCTTCGAGGGTAGATGTCTCCCATGAGCCCTGATCTACAACCTCAGATCTTTTCTATCGAATTCATCTGCTTGATTTGTCCTGAGGACAAGTAAGGATTTTCGTACCATACATAAGGAAAACTGCCACCAGGGAAAGTGAAAAAATTGCGGTCCGAACTTTAATTTATCCCTTTATATTCTCATTAATGATGTCTAATCGGCATGTCTGGATACAACTCTTTTCTATCGAATTCATCTGCTTGATTTGTCCTGAGGACAAGTAAGGATTTTCGTACCATACATAAGGAAAACTGCCATCAGGGAAAGTGAAAAAATTGCGGTCCGAAGTTTAATTTATTCCTTTATATTCTCATTAATGATGTCTGATTGGCATGTCTGGATACAACTATATTGGTTGGAGGCCTGAGCCCATACAAATTGAAAGATATAAGACTACATCAAATCATCCATGACCCCTCGCGTAAAAGTGCTAAATTTCGTCCCTTGGAGATGTGTCTCCAATGATGGGGCTCTTTCCTTTAAAAACGGCGTTTTCCTCCCCCTGAATTGTTACTCTTCAATCGATCAAGAACTTTAGATTAGGTGTTCCTATATAAAATAGAGACATCTACGAAAACAAAGGGTTCTCCTGTATGATAGGAAAAGAGTCCATATGGGTAGGAAGGAATAGGAAGGCCCCTACAAGTACTACCTGAGACTTCTCACTTGTCCCAATGGGATATCCCTGGGACATCTCTGGGATGTGCTATTTCTTCAAGAAAGGGATATCCTTGGGATGTCATTGGGCCCAGACATTTTGATATCCCTAAGATGTCCCTGCTCCTTGTCTCTGGGACATCGCACTTGTCCCAAGGGGATATCTCTGGGATATCTTTGGGATATACCTGTGCTGTGTGGGATATAAACACGAAGAGCAAGATTTACAATATCGGCCAGTACAAAGTTACTGTTGCTATTGTTGGAACTTTCATTCGTCCGGCATCAGGTGGATTCCCTGTCAACAGCTTCAATCCAAAACTGCAAAAAGTTATGAAATCTGATAATACATGGATCAATACTCCAGAAGCACGAATACAAAAACCGCAGGGGGGAATGGCAGGGTTGTTAGGTGCACTATACGTATGTGAAATGATCTCTTTCACTTTACACAACACCAGTGTGCTTTACACCTGCCTTTGTTCGAGTGAGCGTGCATGCATGGGTTTCCAAAGGACCTACACAAAGGTATGTAGTGTATCATACACGAGAATAACAAGATTAGGAAAGTCAATGCAGGCAAAGGATACTTTGGATATAGGATTTCAAGGGAGTGATCGTGATGAGTCTCGATGAATTGTAGATCAAGCTTTCAAAGGGAAATTCACAACCACGTAGCTCTGGATTCATGGAATGAAGAAAATCAGCGACTTGGAGCGGTATGGAAGAGAAAAGCAACCGAGAATCTCACAAGCCGTTTACGTAAAATATTAGGCTCTCAAAAATGGATGGAAGGTGCCTTCTTGATGATAGGACTTGGAACTACGAGAGACGTTCAATGTATACAGAATGGGCTGTAAATGTTCACACCTAAATAGTTTTTCCTGTGCTAATTTTAATTTCCCTTCAAATCGACTGAATCTCAAGATCCATTGTAACTATTCACGAAATATTTCTGGTGTGTTCCCCTTTATCTTGACGGCAACCAGGAATCTTCGACTCCATTGGTAGATTGCATTGGACGCGCCTTTGTTCCATTCCTCCTTCAACACCAACCTTAATTGCTTCTGGTCGCTGGATTTCGTTTTTGACAAATTACTTGCAGCACACTCCACATATATTTATAGTTTGGATTACAGTCAGGCTTGTAAGGGGGCAAAAAATGTCTTTTAAAATTTCCTGGTACATGGTCTGCGAGCCAGGATTTTGAGCGGCTAGCTTTGTGCCTTAGAGTGGAGTCCTGTTAAAACACTCAAGATTGGCCATCTATGAATATTCAGACCTATTGGTATGTCCTTTTTCTTCTTTTCTTTTTTTGCGCATGCAGAAATAGAACATTTTCATGTGATATGAATACTTATGATCCACCTTGTCCTCATATCCTGCACAAAAGGTTAAGGACCATGGCAAAAATTTATCTGGCTTTATACGCGAAAAAATCCCCGTTTTTATCAATACGAAATGCTTCGACAAAAATCTGTGTTACTGAAGATACAGTTAATGCGCAGTGATTATACACTGATCAACAGACAATTTGACGCACAGGTTTACTTTTAAATGACTGACAGTCCTGGAGTTGAGAAAACTTGCTTTCCGTCTCCTTAAGCCATTTTCTTTCCTCCGGAAGTGGAAAAGTAATCGTCCATTGCATTCTTATATTTCATATCTGAATGATATGGTCTTCCTCGGAAGTCAGCTTCTCTCAGCTCTCGCGTGTTTTAGGTCAAGGAGTGTGTGTCTCGGCTGCCACGATTCGACGCCGCTTGCAGGAGTCTGGGCTAGTGTACACGTCTCCGTTCTGGATGTAGACGCGTACGTCTGTCAGTGGGACGGACGTTCCACGGGGATTCTTGCATCCTGCTTTCCCGTGGCCTTCCGTTTTGTTTTCTTCCCCTTCCCAGTTCGTCCGCCACGTCGCTAGTCTTTTTGAACTTTTCGACCCAGCGATGCACCGTCGACTTCGAGCAGCCAACATACTTCGCAGCCGCAGCCAAAGAAAGCTTGGAACCAAGCTTATGGGTAAAGAGGAAAACAAATTCCCAACGCTGCGCTATCGTTAGCGCCATGATTATCTCCATGCTTCGAAAAAGGGTTTAAATGAAAAAAAAGTGAAGCCTATGCTTTACGGTTGATCAGGACCCGATGTCTTCTGTTCGCACACATCACCACAACCGCTAAACTGACTCCGTTCCTCAGACAGACCCGTTGGTTTTTTTTCTTGTTTGTTTGAGCATGTTTGTATTCATACTGGGACGTTTATAGTCGCATGTTGGCCCTCCAGTGGAAAATACAAGAGTTTATATTTCTTGACAACTTGACTACAATTGCTTAAAGCAAGTGTGGTGTGTGGCGGAGGCCTTCTCATCGTGAGTGAAGGAGACTCGAGGCATGAGTGATGAGTTTTTCTAAGATCATGCCGTCTTTTAATGGGATTCGTCGAAAGAAAAGCTCTTAATTGTTACAGCTAATGATTGGGTGCAACACAGGGCCGGAGAGCAGAAGCCTGCTTTCCCCACTTGTCTGGAATGGAGGACGTCATGATCAGCTGCCCTATCGAGTAACTTGCATTGGGGAAGCGTGTTTGCAGGATAGAACTGAAAAGGGAGATTTTGCCTGTGCGAAGCGTTTTAGTTATGAGAGAATCAAGTGGCGCTCGTGGCTAGGCTTTTGGCGACGGTGAGCCTTTGCCCTTGCGCTGTGATCCCTTGCGGCGTGCACCCTGAATACGCAGCTGTCCCGCTACTTCCTTCCCTTCGTTCCGTCATTTCCTCTCCGACTCTGGCCACGCACGCCTTCCGCCACCACCCCCATCCAGGCAACGTGAGTAGGCCTAGGCTCTACTGTACGCCCACCCGTTTTCTTTTCTTTCGAGGCTTATAGGACTAGGCCTCGTACTCTGAACTTCCATTTTACAGCAGTGGTTGCGTCCTCTTCTGAAGCAGTTAGGTTCCTCGGACAAAAAGAGTTTTCGTGAAATGAGTTCCAACGTCCCGTACTTGGGCTGCAAAATCAGCCTGATATCCAAGTCTGAGATACGATATGAGGGAATCCTCTATACCATTGATCCACGGGAGTCGACTGTCGCCTTGGCCAAAGGTAGGCCTTTCTAGTTATCAGTAAGCTAAGCATTGTCAATATGTTAAATGAGCTACGAATTATGAACGAGGGTACCGCATCTTCGGAAGGGTGGTGGCTTTACTTTGACCCAAGTTACCTGAGGGGCTTTAAACTTTTTCTGGGGCCGGATGAAAAGGGAAGCGGCGAGAGTGGAGCTGTGATATTCCTGCCGAAACGTTCAAATACTATAAAACGCTCCCGGAAGGAAAGGAGGAGAGGGGCGGAGAGTTGTTAGTTGGTTCGATTTTGAGGATTAACTAGAAGGAAACGACCGGAGCCCCAGCGTTTAAAATAGTTTTTGCTTTCTCAAATCCGAAGCATCAAGTTTCCCCCCCCCCCCCCCCCCCCCCCCCCCCAAATAAAATTCCTGGANAACACCCCCCCCCCCCCCCCCCCCCCCCCCAAATAAAATTCCTGGATCCCCCATTGTTTCAATTTATCTCGAGAAAATGTCCGAATTTCTCATGATGGTTGCGATCTACACTGTTACCGGATTGATTTCGTACTCCCGATGGGAGCGCTTTCATCGATTGCAGGTAGTGACATCTTACACATGGGTAGTTTTGTCTATCACCTGCTGAAGCGGAACCTCTTGAAATTTGTGTTTTCTCCATTCTCCACCATAAGGGGGTGGTACGAATTCAATCCGGAAACAGTGTAGTCTTGAGCCAATTTTGTTTCATCTGGCTAAACGCTTCACCTTGCTGTCCACCTTGTGTAGGATTGTCCACTGGAGCTCAAGTCAGATATGGGGAATTTTTCGTATGTCCAAGGTCTAGTGCAGAGAAGGGTCGTTCTATTTCAAGTTGGCGAATAAGGCAGTGGTACCACTTCTAATTTTCCTCCTCCTTCTTCCCCTATTTTATTAGCATTCGCCAGAAGTAATTTTTTCGTCCGATATCCTTAAAACGGTTCTGGATGAATGCAAGGACTAGGGGGTCGCTTTGGCGGTATTCCTTTGTCTTATGCACACTATCAATTTCCTGTGAAACACCACATATGAATCTCAACTTCGTTTTGTGAACACTGATTTTCAATCAGGACTGAACCTACACTCCCACGTTCAACGCGGAACTGACTGCCCGGTGTAACGGGGCAACCGCGGCCGGGAAGTCGCACGCTCGGGTCGAGGTGTGGGATGGTGGTACTTCTCGAGTGTTCTGTCCTTCATTCTCCTGCGACGCCGTCGTACCCGATCCCCCGACCCCTTGCGTGCGTGCTCCATGGAGGTTCAAGCTGTAGGGACCCACGCCCTCGTTGCCAGTTTCCCGCCAACTCCTGCGGTTGCTGCTGCGTCGGACCGGCTCATCAAAATTCAGTCCAGTTTATTTGGAAGACTGTGCCCAAAGGAATTCTTGGGTTTAGTTTCAAATAAAATTAGGAAAAGGGTGAATTAGTGAAATTCAACTTTTATACCAGCTAGAAAAGTGAGGTTCTGAAGAATCTGGCGTTATGGTTGAGATTGAGAGAGCTCATCTTTAGTCAATGCTCTGATTTGAGAACTCTTACAGGGGAGATGGCGGGAGTGTAGCTGACTAATGTAATAATTTATTCATTCCTACCAGAGATCTCCCTTTGAAAATTAAGAGGGGAGTATCCTATTCGTGTCTTTTTAGGACATCTTATTCACTGTACTTTTCAGATGTCTTAATGGAGTTAAACTTGGTTGGATGATGAAATGTTTTAGTGAACAATTTTCAAATGCTTATGTTTGCTGAATTATTTGTACATGGTTGAGGCTGATATTGACGCATTCATGCCCTATCATTGCAGTGAAGTCGTTTGGAACAGAAGATAGGCCTACAGATCGTCCTGTAGCTCCTCGAGAGGAAGTATACGAGTATATAATCTTCCGTGGATCTGATATCAAGGATATTCGTGTTTGTGAACCTCCAAAACCACAACCCACTTTGGCTGGTGGTCTGCCAAGTGACCCTGCAATCGTTCAGGTGAGGGTATGGGATATCATGTTTATCTCATTTGTGAGTGTTGATCGCTATGAAGTTGCTGTAATTTATAGTTTTTTTTTTCATATAGCATTCCACACCTCCTGGGTTGATGGGTGCTGGCAGTACTCGCTTGGTGAACAATGTCCCCATCAGCAATTGGCGTGAAGGTGAGTAAATTATAGGACTTTGAGAAGGTTCTGATTAGTATTTTTAGATGGCAATCAATTTTTTTTAATCTCTGGATATGGACTTGTATTTTGGAAAAACATCGAAAAGGAAATTAGATATTGTACCATTTGGTAGGGCTGTAACGGTGGCCACATATAGCCGTTGAGCCGTTGGCTGATTATGATTTAATGCCTATCGGCCGGTGCCGATGCCGATTGCGACTTTTCTTGCAGAGAAAGAGGGAGGAACCATATTAAATATTTATTCGAATAGACCAGGGGTGTCAACCTCAAATCGGTCGGCGGGCCGCACCCATACTTTTTCACCGAAATTTGTGCTGACAGTCAATCCAAGCGGAAATTTCAAGAACAGACGGCGGGCCGGATGAACCACCTCCGCGGGCCGTATGTTTGACACCCCTGGAATAGACCGGTCAGGAAGATATTTTCAATTTCTTTTAGGGCTGTCACGATGGCTTTTTCGAAAACTTCGCTCTCCCTTGGGGGAGGTGTGACCCTCGCGACGGGGAATGAAGCCTATGTCTTCAACTATCGAAAATGGCAATCCATATATCGATGGATGCATCGGGGACAGCCCTATTTTTTATTTATTTTCCCGTTGAGAATTGGTTATCAAGCCCCGTTCACGTATTTTTTGTTTTTCTTCGATCTGTTCGTTCTTATTAGGACATTGGCACCGGCAGCTTGAAAACCGGCCGATAGTGCCACACCGGCGGCTTGAAAGCCGGTGGTTGCCTATACATCGTTAATGCCCTAATATTTACATTTAAAAATAGCAAATTCCTGCCGCAGACAACTCTTATCATTTCACGAGCACACAGACCTGTTCTATGGCCAATTGAAGGAAGGACTATTGATGCATTTGTTGAAAAAATGTAAAAACTTTAAGCTTGGAAGTTTTAGCCGTAGACATCTGCTGGAAAGATTTATAATTAAATTAAAAAAATGGAACAATTTAATGTTTTAATCAGAAGTATTTATTAGGTTTTTTGACATGGCTAAATTGATTAAGCTGATTAATTCAACGAATTAAGGTTGGTGAGTTTTTAAGTTATTTTTCAAAACTTGAAATCTGGTATTTTGAAATGCATGCTCTATTGCATAACTCGTTTCTTAGAATCTTCCTGATCGTTTGTTTTGGTGGGCACTGGGACCTGGTAGAAAATGGATGCCTACATAGTGCATTAAATTAATTAAAACTAGTCTCACCAGCTACTGTGCTTAACTGCTCTTCTCACCAGATTCTGGGCCATACTCTGCCTTGATTCTCAGGTCCTTCAATTCATGCTGTCAAAAGGCTTAGGACCTTGTTTCCAGGAAGGTTTTGATCACTTTTGGTCCCATAAGAAAAAGTATTAATACCAGGGATGGTCCAAAAGTGTCTTGATAGATTTTTTTTTCCCAAACTACAACAGAAATACCAAAATAAGCATGTTCTTATAATCCTTTCCTTTAACACATTGACTGCCAAGCCCTTCTAAGGGAAGTGTTACCACCAGGCCAGAGGGATTGTTGTAGCATCTTGTGGACTTTGAACTTTGTTTTTCAATATGCTGTTACTATTTGAGAATAAATGTTTATGACCAAAAAATTACATCAGCCATAATGGGTTGACATTGTCCTACCACATAATATTTCAGCTGTAGGCATTTAAGCCACCAATAGTTGACATGGCTCTGAATCCACTCATTTGGTCGCTCTCTATTTGTGAATAAAATTGTCCAGTCAAATTCTTAAAACAAGACCTGACATGTCCATTGTTTATTCATTTGTGGAAGTGGTGTCTTCAGATATTCATGACTCTGATAGAGGAACTGCATTTGCACCACCTGATCTTAACCACCTTCTGATCTTAGTGATTCTGATGGAAGGATTGTCCTAATCTACTTCCATATCACATCAATCAACAAGTTGATGACAATTGAATCAATGGTCCTATGACATGGCAGACTGGCATTTCATCAGTATATGCCATCGAAACATCAAAAAGTATGGCATGAAACTCTCTTTAACCTCTGCACAAATGGATTCACTCAAAGAATCAACATCTATTGTAGTAAACTAGATATGTTTTATGGTTTGTCTCGCACAATCCTGAGGGAACTAATGAAAGGTCAAGATTTACCTCTCCCCTGCCCATCTTTGCTGAAGCATGTTTAGAAGGAAAGAAATGGACCTAAAATAGGTAGATGAAAGCAATGTAAGTTGTGCTATTCACGTCTGAAGGTAGAATTGGAACCGGAACAAGCCAGGTAGATGAACTGCATCATGACCTACTGTGTTGCTTGTTCAGGACAATGATGGGTGGGTTGTTCCAGGGGCATAGAATGCTTTACATACCACCATCATGATCAATTAAGTTGCCATGAAGATTGTAACCTAATGCTCATTGAAGGCTAACTTGTCATTGTTCTCACAAGGCCATTCCATCAAATCAATAAACAAACTGCATGCAGGCATCAGCCCAAATGGGTCAGGATAGTTTGGAGTTGAGCATCAGCCACCTGTGGCTGACAGGCCTGGCACAAACTTCTAGGCATCAACCTAGGTGGCTGACATGGCAGTCAATGTGTTAAAGAACTATTTAAAATCCTATATTATTCTGTTAGGTAACTTAATTGCTATTTCAGTAGAGCACATATGATTATTCATTATTTTATTTGTAGATATATATACAGGCAAATAAAAGACTTAACCAATGTATCTTAATCACTTAAGCTATTTCCACCATATTTCCACTGTGCATGGATGAGATGTTTCTTAAATAGTCATTGCTCTCGGGCAAGGCCATGAGCAAAGATTAAAACGAAGTTAGAAAATGAAAATGGGCTAGGGCCCATGCTGGTAGTGGAGGACGATGCCCATGCTTTCTTTGTTGAAAGCTCATGTTATCTTGTTCCCTTTAGGAATAGTTTCATCTGTGTGAGGATTCTCATAGAGCAGATACATGATTTCATTCAGCAGGCAATCTGATGGAAGTGTTATCTCAGAGTCGGGATGTTCCACAAACGTCAAGTCAGGCTATTGTCATGCAACAAGGGCATTCACATGTAGATCAAGGAGTGCAAGTAGGTCCACAAGGGGTTCGTCGTAAACGTAACCAGGCCCAGGGTGGAAATCGTTCCAATGTTACTCATCCAACTGCTGAAGGTGGACAAGGATCAGGAAACAATGCTGAGAACTTTCGAGAGCGAAATGGGTGAGCTGAAAATTTCATTTCCCTTCTGAAATCAATGTATTTTATAGTACTTCTATGGGAACAAGAATTGCAGAGGTTTATGGACATCTGTTTGCTTGAGTTTCCTCACCATCCATTTCAGATACTGCAGTTGGTAAAATCAATTAAAAGCTGCTGTCTCATCAGGACCAACTAGCATTACAGGATAAAAAATGATTGAATGTCTCCACTTCAGTACCGGTAATCTTGGAAGACTCATCAGAAAAGTTATGTAATAGAAAGTAAAGGGATAAGTGAACCCCCCTTACACAATCGGGCTTTAAAAAATTGAGAAAACAGTTATTGTTTCTTAACATCTCATGTCCTGGCAAGCTGACATGCAACTTCATAGTTCATCACCACCTGATAGAGGGTCTGAAGAGACAATGTTGCCACATGGATTTAAATTCAGCACTGGGAAATACCATTTTTGTGTTATACCTGATATGCAAAATATGGTCAAGTTTCAGAACACCTTATACTTACTGGCCTTTCCTCTGCATTTGTCAAACTGTTTATTGTAATTTTTTTTGAGGTTCATTCTTCGACATCTGTTCTCCATCCCCAGTGGCTGTGTTGCATCCATCTCACAGTAGGGCTTGTCAGTTGTCATGGTATAGTTTGATTCTCAGTTTTTGCAGTGTATTCATTCTGTACTGAGAAGAATTAAACAATGCAATGTCGAAAATAACAGGGTCCTAAACCTTTTAATTGGTACAAAAAAGTTAATTCAATTGAAAGTTTCTTGCATCTTGCAGCAGTTACACCAGAGATTTTACAGGACTACCAGGAACCAGTTTAGTCTTTCACTTACATAATGTGAAGGAATTTCCTTAGCATGTACCAAACCATCATGCACTTTGGAAAAGAACTTGGGCAGAAGAGTGGGAAAAAAAAAGTAAATGGTTAATGTTTGGAGACCCCTTGCCTCTCTATGGACATCTGCAGTACATTTAATGGGTCATTCTGTGTCAAATCAACACGGTGTTAAAAGGTGACTTTCTCTGATTTGAATGAAATTTTGCAGGCTTATTTGTACCTATTAGAAAGTGACTTGGCAATTATCGGGTTCATTTGTCTTGTTCCTTGAATATGAGGTCATGAAAATTCAAGCAGAAATGCCTTCTTGCTGCACTATGATAGTCTTCCCCTCATACCTTCTGCTCTTTTTGAGCTAGAGACCTTTTCTTGAGCTCATTCAAAAGCTCTCTTCAAACCCTTTTCAATCATGTGATGAATTTGAATAAGTGCTAAAAGTAAACTTTTCATGTCATCATAATGACCCCTGATTTCGTATTACCAAACAACCATTTTAGATTTTGGCAGAATTGAATGGTTTGCAGGCAAGATATATGGCTACCTCTTTCCTTACCTTGGGCTCTCCAAAAGTTAAGATAACTACAAAAGAGAGTACCATTCTAACATTCTGACTGACATTCCTGCATCCAGCCACATCTTTAGAGTTTATCAATATCTTTTAAGTTTAATGGACTGCATAGAACTAAAGATAACGGAGAAAAATGTAATTTACAGTCATATAGAACCAAGTCCAAAGAGCATCTTGAAGGTAAATTCTCTGTACTTGTTTATATGAAGACATACCAATGCAGGCATCATCTCATCTCTACAAAGGACAGTTTGTATATATTTCCTTTTTCTGAAAAGAGGTTAATAAGTGAAAGGAGCTGGCTATGACGTACTCTTGGCTCATCAGATTTGTGAGGATAAGAAGTTGAAGGAGATGGACTCTGGATGAAGGAAATGAACAAGAGTTTTCAGATTGTTTTTAAATTTCTCAATGTATGCAAGGTACCATGTCCACCACTTTTATGTGTCTCAAACCTTCTGATGCTAGAATATGGTCTCCCCCTTGGAGTGCTGTTTTCTCCACCTGACTCCTTCAAATAAGCTAATCCTTTTCCCCAAGAGTGAAGATGTCTACCCTTTCCAGTGACCTATGGCCACAGAAGTCCAGTAAATTAAGGTATTCTCCAATGGAACATTTGCTTTCAGGAATGTCATATTTAAAAGTTTTGATTAGCCTTTCAAATATGCTGCTAAGTAGCCAATGTGTAGTTTTATGTACAATAAACATGAAAAAAATAGAATTAAGCTTAATGCTGATAAGTATGTTATTTTTTTAAAATGAAAATCTACATAAATATTTTTTGTGGTGCTCAGCATCATCAGCTATCATCTTGACCAGCTTCACATACCTATTGAAGCCATGCCACAAAGACTACTTTTTTTTGCACTTCCAAGCATTATAGTAAAAACCTATATAGGTGCAATGCTACATGCACAGCATTTGTGTGCATAAAATAGAATCAAATTTAAAATGTTCATTTTTACATGGAATTTAATGAAAATATCAACTCTGTTAAATGCATTCCCATGGATCCCAATTATGAAGTGGAATATATTCTGTTTATTGGATTTCATGCAAACAGCTCTAAGCCAATTGCCTGCTACTTGTGTCAGGTAAGCAAGTAAGTGACTTGGTTGATAATGTGCTTGCTGCCCATAGCAAGGTACCCAGGTTTGAACCCAAACAAGTCCCATGGTTATTTCCAAGTGCAAGCCCCATCATGCTTGGGAAAGGAGATCCCTAACCACTTGGCCCTCCTATTTAACCCTTTCCCTGGTGTCCACATATTTTTGTCAACATCCTCAGTGTTCGGATATCCCAGCCAGGGAAAGGGTTAAGGATGTGGGACATTAAAGGTTCCCAATGGTGAAGGCCAAACCTCTGGAAGTGTATTCCCAGAATAAGCACATGGGTCAAATTGAGTCTCCCAAGGCTACTTGTGTTTGCTGATGTTACAGGGGGGGATGTGGATGTGAGGATGGGTTAGCTGGTGTTCCAGAGTCAGGGTACAGTCACGTGTCTTGAGCCTCTTGCACCCTGTATCTTATCATATTATAATTATTTTAGTTATCTCCAAAAATTACAGTGCCTAAGTTAGAATGTTTTCCAGAGGTAGCTGAATGTCTTGTCTACTATTTACCCCATTATTTTCAAAATCAATGGGGGTTGTTTTTGATAATGTGAGGTCAAAGGTCATCAAAACGACCTCCTTACTGAATGATACATTTTGGTGAATGCTAAAAGTTATCAATACCAATGGAAATGGCTGGAAAAGAACTAAAAAAATTAGGCCAAGGGGAGCTCTCTAGCATAATTAGGACAAGTTTCAAGGAGGAAACTAAATTAGGGTACAAGAATAAGCCTTGAATTTTGTGACATCATACCAGAAGAACCTGAGGTCTCATGAACACAATATTTGGTTTGGGTTAGTTTCTTACCATTGTTGATAGGTACACCAAATTTCATCCAAATCAGAAGGGGTCACCTGAAAAATGTCCCAAGTGTGTTGATTTGACACAGAGTGTCAATGAAATGAAACTTAATAAAATGAAACTTAATGTGACATGCACCAGATCTTAAACAGATCTTGAACTAATCTGATCTCACAATCGTCCTCAATGGGAATACATTTGACAGCATCTTATTTCCATAGATGCCCATTATGAAACTAGATCAATTGAACTGATCTGGTGCATGTCACCCATAATCTTATACTAGAGGCCTTAGTTTAGAGGCTTCTTCTGTGAGCAGTCTTTGGTCATCTTCCATTTAGAAGTGCTCCATAAAATGTCAAAGTGCATATGCAACTTCATGTAAGTGGAACAGGGCCCTTCCCATCTAAAAATAAAATGGCAATCCTACTGAGGATCAACACTGTCAGTGACTTCACCCCTTGCCATCATTTGACAGCGTTTGCTGTCATTGCACCTTCAATCTAAACTTTTTACTTTATAATTTTGATACACATCAGGTTTGGTTTGAATTACATGGTAAGGTTAATTTATTACCTGTATGGTTGGCTAGCACCATACAAGCAACCATAGCCAGTTAGTTAAAATATTGAAAACTTGAAAAAACTACAAATTTTCCTATTAAAAAAATGCCTAGGGGCCAAGGATGACAACCATGCATTGTCTGTTCTCTGAACTCTCTAGCCAGGAGAAGAGAAAATCCACTGAGAAACTTGTCCCATTACATTTTTCAGAGGGCTGAAGATCTACCAGAACAAATGGAATATATTTTCAGTCTCAAAGAAATTGTGCTTGAGAATGGTTTCTTAGAGATAGTTATATTGAAGTAATCTGAAGGGTATGGATTAGTTACCTGGTGTTAGGGACCAAAACAGGGAGCTAAGTATCCTTTGAGTGTTGACCAGCAAAGGTTTTTCTTTTTCTCCTTAAGAATAGCCATGTTGCTGTGTTAAAATTGTGTTGGTAAGGGGGGTAGATTCTGCTGAAATTTGAGCCATTGCAAGGGATGAGATGCAAAAGTTAATTTTGTAAAGAAATGGTGTCTTCAATGAAATTCACACATTGCAAGGACTCTGGAAAATTATTCTGTAGGTTACATCAACCAGGAAACTCTATATTTACTTCTTTTTTTTTTTTTTACTGAGGGGGTTCTCAACTTCTGAAATGACCCTCATATCTGAAGGGAAATGGGTCAGTGTGGTACTGAATTTAGTGTTCTGAGTTCCTGATTACACCTCACCATCCTAGTCATAAATTTGAATATCCAAGTGATCAGAGTGAATGAGTATTCATTGTAGGCATGCTATCAACTCTCACTGGCCTTTATAGAATAGAATGTAAGGTGATGGTGGGATGGTGTTAGAGGATGAGGGGGATGTCCTGTCATTCTTTCTGCATTGCTGTAGCTTCATACTCAGCTGGATTAATTAGTCAGCAGATGAACCGTGGACAGAATCAAAGTGGGCGATCTGGTCGTGGTCGAGGTGGAAGTCGTCAGGGATTACGTGGTAGTCGAGGTGGAGCTGCTAATAATCGACCATCCCATCGTCTTCAACAGCACCAGGGACCAGATCCCCTTAACTTTGATGGGGATTTTGATTTTGACAAAGGGAACACTGAATTTGAAGAACTACGTTCCCAGCTGAATCAAACTGAATCTAAAAAAGGTGAGGTTCATAGAAATGTTATTGCTTGAAGTTTGGTACTCCATGAATAACTGGGATAAATGCCTGCTATTCTTTCAGATGATCTTCCTGTGATTGATGAGACTTCAGAAAATTGGGATCCAAATGCAAAGGAGTGGGAAGAGATACCCGAGAAGGAAGAGAAAAAGGAGGAGGAGCGGAAAGATGATTCAGGACATGGATCTCCGGAGTCAGAAGACAAAATTATCTCTACTGTTGAGAAAGCTGTCCAGCCTGAAATCCCACCATGCAAGGCTTTCTATGACAAAGCCAAATCCTTCTTTGACAGCATCTCTTGTGAGGCAATTGAGAAGACCAAAGGGTATGTTTATCTTTCTAGCTTTTTTTATTCATGGCCACTAATAGTGCTTAGGCACTCCATTTCCAAAATTTTCTGTAAGCCATTAGTCTGTTTTGTTATTCATTTATAAAACTCATGAAAAATATGATTGCTTGGGATGCAGAAAAATGTTCCGCATCAATTGGCGAGAGGAGCAAAAATTGAATGTGGAAACATTTGGTGAGCAAGCTGTGCACCATAGCACCTTCATGGGCAACTACCGTTCAATGGGTAAGTTATGTTGCTGTTCTAACTTGTACACTTTTGTGGAACATTATGGCATGCAATGTCAGAATAGAAAGGAATATTTTTTATACAGGATTTCGAGGATATGGATACCCAATGTGGCGAGGGATGAGGTTCAATCGTGGCCGTGGCATGCGTCGTCCTATGATGCCTCGAGGTAGGTTCAGTTACTATGGTTGCATGCTAGGTAAGGGCTTCATAATGATAAAAAAATATGTTAGCAACATTGGAAGGAGCTTTTCTAATGTGTCCAACTTGTTTGTTCCTCAAATGTTGACTTTGAATTTTTTGCATATTTGATGCAGTTCAGAATCCCAGGTAAATCACAGAAGGCGTTCTTTATTCAGGGATGTGGGGGGTTATCCCCATTTTCTCTCACCCTGGTTGGAGCATACTGCATCCCAACCATCCCTTGGCATGTCCCCATGAGAATTTCATACCATCTCACCCTCTCCCTCAAGTTACAAAGCCAGTTGTGAAGCAACTCCCACAAGACAGAAAGTACAAGTGTCATGCTATATCCCCCCCTTTGATCCAAACACCCTTATTTGGACCTGATGATCCCATGCCAGAGGATGCTTTCATTTGTCCGGACTACTGGCAGTCCTTGAATGGAGCTCAAAGTGCCCTGAAGGGTCTGGATCTTGCTGCATACGAGGAGCAGTACAATAGTGATGAATTGGAAGAACTGGAAGCACTACATCCAGTTGAGAAGCCAAAGGAGATGATCAATAAGTTTTATACAGGAGAACCTTTGACCAGCACTCCAAAGTGCAAAAAAGAAAAGAAGTCAAAGCATTATCAGGTGCAGTCTGCATTTGCTACCTCAGTCACTCCTACACTGGGAAGCAGATCTCTGCTGCAAACTTCTCATTCCTGGCCATCACCAATACCTCAGAGCCCTATGAGTCCAGCATACATGTCATACGTCTCTCCATGTCCTTGGCATGCAAATTATTCCAGCCCAGGCATGCAATATCCATGGATGAGGAGGGATACACCAGAAAGACATAGAGAACAGTTCCAACTTCCACACCATGTCCTCCACCATTACCCCTTTATTCCACCCATTATATATTACCCACCTTGTGTCCATGTTGACCCAACTACTCCAGCAGTCTGAGAAGGTCTGTTAAACCTTTCCCTATCCTGTCCTTGTTATCCAATTGTGCTTTGAGACTCCTGCCAACCTCAAGCCTCATAGGGTCCCATGATTGTTCTTTAGGCTTGCATTCTGACAAACTGCCAATGGGTATGCTTTTTTTCATCCAAAGACTTCATAGGAATTGATTTTGGACATAAGTATTTCTCCTATTTCACTACTCTAAAGTGAATACTGCACTGGGCTCTTAAAATACTATTTAAGACTTGTGCTAAAAATCTGAGTGTTCCCTTGATTTTACAATTTTTCCATTTCAGTTTGAGCGTTTGCCTTTGCATCAATCAAGAGAGTCCTGGACATGGGAGCCAGGAGCATTTGATTTCTTTTAGCTTGTTCATTAAGTTACATGTTTTTATTTCAATTATTGAGGGTTTACTCATTCTTGGGATAGACTGCACTTCATTATTTAAAAGTGCATTTCTCACATCATTGGAATTGCAAAATCCAGTAGTACAGCCATTTAACTTTAGAAAGCACTAATGAAATGTAGCATTTTGTAGAACTGTCTCAAGAAGCACTTGACATTCTGGAAACATTATCACTTGTTGACCACAAAGTTTGTATGAATGTAATCGGGAGACATTTTGTTGACATCAAGATGTATCATGATAATGACACTTGGCATTCTTGTAAATGAGACCATCTCACTCTTATTGTGACATCACAATGATAAGATTTTGATAAACTTTTAAATGCTTAACATGAAGTTGGTGAAAAATGTTACCTTTGTGAACTAATGCCAAGGAGGCATATTTGAACCTGTCATGACCCATCATTTTGACTTGCCTATCAACTGAGTTTTTTTCATGTGATAACTATCAATTTTAGGCCTGAAGTGCTGTAGAAAGGTAGCATCACATTCTCCAGAGGGTTGAAGAGCATTTCTTGATCCTCACTTATTGAAGTTGAGAATTTCAGAATTTCACCTAACTTTTGACTTAAGTTGAAAATTGGCAAATTACATTGTGCACTGGCTTGATAAAATACCTCCCCATCTGTTATTTGATTTAATGAAAAATCAATTCTTATTTTAAAATATTTTTCTTTGATAAAGTAAAATTCACTTTCATTTTTTCATGACTTGCTCTGGCCATCCTGGGCCACCTGCAACTTAGGCCATTCAAAGAAATTGTATGTTAAGGGCTTAAACAATTTTTCCCAAGATAGTGCCCAGGCATGAATTGATGAGGGTCATGAACAGCATGAATGCTGCTAATATTAGCATTCATGGCATAGCCTGAACACAATTTTAAAATGTTTTGATTTTGGGACGCTAATAGGAAATGGGCTAAGTGCATTATGCAAAGAATGGTTGCAATAATACTTAGCAGATCTTTTGGACAATTTTAGATTTCAGAATAAGTCATTCACACCATAAAAACCTTGGCACGAACATTTTGGCATGTTGCAGTGATGTGATGTCCAAGTCTTGTCAGTTTTTAATGTAGTGATATCAGTTTCTAACAATGCAGGGCATTAATTTCTGATGTGACTGTCTACTGCAGTTTAGAGTAAAAATGATGCTATGACAAAAGTGATATTGACTGAAGATATATAATTCCATATTACTGTATTGCACTACTGTAAAATTCCATAACCTTGAGCTGCCACAAGGAAACTGTCAATCCTAATTTTTACTAGGAGCCTTATAAAAGGTTAGAACCATTGGCCTTCAATGAGGTAAGAATCAGTGATCTTTTGAGTGATTTGTTCAACAGCATGCAACTAATCATGATTGTAAAATTTTAAGAGCTATCTTGCAGGTTTTCCTGCCCAATCACATTTGCTTCATACCATATTTTGGTCTATTACAGGACGAGGTGGGTGGATCCCAACAGGACGGATTCCTGCACCCCGAGTAGCCACTGGTCGTTTTCCAACAGCTAACAAATGAAAGAAGGAAATCATCGTAAGCATATCCCTGAGCTGGTGGTTAGTGTTTTCTGTAGTTAGGTTTGGGTTTGCTGGGTTATAAGAAGAAAATGTGGGTTAATCTGTCTGTCTGTTCAAATAAATGCGATTTATGTTTCTCACCTGTGATTATGCAGCTGTGTGATGCTTTAAAGATAATGCTGCATTGGAAAAAATTTTTTGTATTAATTGGGAAAAGGAAGGGAAAGTGTTTATACTTGGCAGTATCATTTCCAGAATGCCTGCCAATTTGTCCAGGCATGTCTTTGTTCTGCAAAAATTCAAGAATAAAGAAATTATGCATGCTGTCTTGCTTAACCCAATTTCCACCTTGTCCATGACATTTAAATCAATTTTTGAGTTATTGTAATTGTTTAGCCATTGGCTATGGAGTTCACAGCTTTTGCATGAAAAGCTGAGCAAATGAAGGTTGTAAGGTGCAGAAAATGCAAATTTGAAGATTGTATTAGGCAAATATATCATGCTTGTTGAAAGTTGCTAGTGGTTATTTGAGCTGAGAGTTTGAATTTGGGAAAATTCATCTGGTGGGTTCTGCAGAAACAGAGGCTAGCAACTGCCATCTTGAGTGAATTTGTTGATCCTTTGCTCAACTGGTTTAACAGTTGGAGTAACAAAATGCACTTTGTGTAAGCATACACCATGTAGGTATGAGCTGTCAGTTTAGCCATTTATAAAATGTATTTTACGCCTTCATTCACCTCATGCTCAATTAGGCACAGGGAATGAAAAGTTTAAAATTACTTAATAGATCTTTTGCTCAAGTTCATTTTCAATGCAATTGTCCTGAAGTGGAGGGTATATGTTGACATGCTGAACCAAATTATAATTGACTTTTGTGTAATTACAACTGATAGTCATAAAAAAATAGTGAAACTTTAGGTTAATTTTAAATATTTATCAAAATGAGCAGAAAATTTAATACAGAAAGGGCTAAAAGGATCATGCAAGCTATGTACTGTAAATGAGAAGGAGATGTGGACATTGAAATCAATAGGGAATCTGGGGTTAGAATTAGATGGAGCAGGTTATAAGTAATTTTTTGACAGGTGGTTACTAACATGGCTGGTCAGCAACAAGAATTGGAAGATATTCCATGGAGATAGGGGGAATTTCTTAGCAGATTTCAGTCCAGCTGAGTGACTTTTGTGAGCTAACTATACTTGCATTGGAAAGAAAAGCACAAGGAAGATATGGACTTTCATATGGTGTATTCAAGGCACTGAAATTGCAGTGGGGAGCATTTTTTCAAGGTTGTTTTTTTCCTTTTGAGCTGCATCATGGAAGGTGCAATAGGCATAAAAACTGTTGTGGAATGAAAACAGTTATACTCTTGGTGATTTGATTCTCTTCATGCACACAATGTGCAGCAATGGATTGACATGTAAGCAGTTGAGAGTATAGTAGTTAACTAATTTCATCCGATTGTAGTTATCACATATGTAGGTAACCAAACATTTAACCTGTAACAAGTTGTGACAAAGCAACTTACTAAGCTGATTAAAATTCCATAATGAGTTAATTTTAAGTTAGCTGCCTGACACTGGCTTCAGATGACATCCCTTATGGAATGACTTAGGATGACATGCACTAGATGAGAAATTGGATTAAGTTTCAAAGCAAGTTGAACACCTGTTTAAGAATGCATTTATCTTTGTTATGGACCATTGAGAATCTGATTAATTTCCCAATGCACATTCAACCACACCTTAGGCCAGCTGTACACAAATGAAAGATTCATGTGGAATGGGCATCATCTCATTCAATTCCATCTAATGAAGCATGTATGATACATGTTTGAAAGAATGTTCTAGTATGTGACTGAACTTAAATGTACTTAGGAGCCATTTGAGTGGATATTTCACATTTAAAAAAAGTAAGCTAGCTCAACTTGGGAAATTGTTGCTACTATTTGTTCCTTACTGTGAATGATTGTAAAATCCTTCGTTTTTTCACTATCCTTGAATAGGACACAGTTGGAGAGCTCAATAAACTCTGAAAATCATGGTTTGCAAAATGCATCTCTTAACTACACCTAGATCCCAGCATTTTCCCTCATCTTTTACAGCATGCTGCTAATGAGCTATGTGTAGAAAAGCATTGTTGGAACCTGTTGGACTACTAGAGCTGTTGAAGTTTGCCATTTTGAAGAAAATTTTCAGCTACATCCAGATACCAAGATTGGACTGGCATGAAAAAAAAACTTCAGCTGAGGAGAACACATGAAAGTTCTCTTGTGGGATTTTTTTTAGAAGTAGTTATGCCTGGAAATTTGAAAAGCCAAGCAGTTATGTTTGTTCTGTTTGTCTTTGCAATTAGGTAAAAATCTGAATTTGGTTTAATTTTAAAGTGCCACTCTTAAAAAGAGTAAAATAAAATTCATGGTATTTTGAACACCTGAACTTCCTTAGTTTTATTAACAGTAATGGTGGATCTGTTAGGATCAATTTTTTTGGGGGGGGAGGCTGTTTGGTTTATTTTAATTCCTACAAGAAGTGCATTATATCAACACAGTAGAACTCCAAGTATGAACAAATATGTACCACTTGGCAGTCAGGAGTGAACTCAGAAAATGGTTAATGAATATAGGATTATTTAGGTGATTGACATGCACAAAAACTTGGTCCCTCTAAAACCTTTCACTGTTCTAAAAAAAAAATTCATCACCTAGTGTTGCAAAAAATTGGGACTGTTTACCAACAGTTTATGTTAAAAATGCCATACAATGAAAACTATTTAAGATAACAGTTACATGCATAAATAGCAGTTAATATCCTAAAAACTGTGAATGGTCAGAGCCCAAGTACATACTTGGGCTACCACCACACAAGCATCACATGCAACCCAAATTAGTACAACAGTGAAAGGGTTAACATTTTTGTAATATTTCAATGCAATGGATAACATAGCTAAACTGGTAAGATCTTGACTTGATCATAATCAATTTCCCATGCAACCAATATACAAAATTTAGTAAGAATGCAGTATTAAATCTTATTCTAAACCCCAGAATCTGCCATCAACCCAGGAAAAGCTATTATACTTGTGGAACAGTCAGATGAATTCCCTTTGAGAGCAATTTATGCTGCCTATGTATTTTGAGATATAAGCCTGCCATGGAGCAAGGTTATCTAAAAAAAAATTAGTTTAACAGAAAAATAAACTGATCCTGTATTGTGCATACTACTAATCAGTTTGAAGTTGAGTTTATCTCACCCTTGAATGTGTTTGGCTGGAATCAGATCAGTTTAGCTAGCAAACAGATGTAGTGCACGTCACTTTACATTGGCATTATTCAAACTGATGCCCATGAAGACTAAATGTATTTGGGCAGTAAAATAAACCCACATCGAAGACTATAGCCCAAATGCACAAACCTCATTTAGGGGAGTTAAAGGGGCCTTTAAGCTAAAGAGCTCTTTTTCCTCCATAGTAGTCTGTGTATTCCAAAAGGACCTTTAGCCAAAGTAGGTTGCAGCATTTGGGTCCATAACCCTGACTGGACTTTTTTTTTCTAAGTGTAGTCCACGCAAGTTTCATCACGTCCATATGTGGCCCATGTGGCTCAAAATGTTTTGAGTACCATTGCTTTACATCATTCTCCAATGTTCAAAACAGATGTACATTACACCATATATCATTCTCTAGTCAGGGACATGGGAGAATGGGATATATTATGGAAAGGTGTCAGGGAGAAGTATATGAAGCATGTATTTGTTCCCTTTTGCTATTCTGGAGGATCATGTTCAAATAAGCAAGTAAATATTTCAATCAAAAGTAGTAATGATGTAGCAATTGTCCAATTGAGGGGAAGTAAATTAACTGTGATTGACTACTATCAATAGATAGAATCATAAAGAATGCAGCTGCAGCTTATATGTTGAGTTCAGGCACTTTCCTGAGCAAGTCATGGTACTCCTCTGCAAGAATTGTCAGAAACACTTCACAACACTTCACTTATCCATAACAATTCTGGTTTGCTGAAAGAAACCAGTTACACCATGGAACCCTGCAGCCATTCCCAGTTTTTACTTTACTTGCTGCAACTTCAGTAAAGGTAGTCAAGTACAGGGTGTCCCAAAAGTAAATGCATGCCATTCAAGCATTGTGCAACAAAAATTGCCATACAAATGGATTTTGACAGAATTTTTAGTGTGGAAAGTTTCATTATTCTCAGTTGAAGCTGAATTTATTTGTTAGCAGTTTATTGAAAATTTAAGTTTTTCAAGGTCGCAGTTTTTAAGCCTGTGTGAATCATGGTTCTTGTGAATTCTTTGACAGTTTAAGTAGCGTGAATTAAAAAAAAAGGTGTATTCTACATTCAAAAAGGTTAAATCTGTTTGCTGGTATGACAGTTGGGAGAGTCCTGTTCTGGTGCAGAGAAAATTTGTCCAAGAATTTGGAATGGAAAAACCAGCACTAGACAAAATTCTCATCAAGGAATGACATTCGAAGTTTCTTGAAACAGGCTTGATTCATCCAGGAAAACGAGCTCTGAAAGCTGAAAGAGGAGAATGTGGCATGGGTGCAAGAACTGTTTGAGAGAGCTCCTGGGACCTCAATCAGAAGGGCATCTCTTCAGCCCAACTTCAGTTGATCCAGTCAGAGAATTCTGAAGGATGCTGCTTTCAAGCCATATAAAATTCAGATTGTTCAATCTTTGAACCCCGAAGATAAGGATGTTAGGCTTGGATTTGCTGAGTAGATGATCGACAGGATTGAAGCCGATCCAAACTTCCTGGGTCTCATTTTCTCTAATGAGGCACATTTTCAGTTGGATGGAAAAGTGAACAAGCAAAACTGTCAAATCTGGGGTCAAAGAGAATCTGCATGAAATTCAGCAAGTTCCCCTTGATTCTCCCTGACTCACTGTCTGGTGCAGGATGTAGAATCAAGGTGTGATTGGTCCATTCATCTTTCAAGGAAATGTGACTAAAGACCTCTTACCTCAACCTCCTGAAGAAGTTCCCATGGCTCCACATCTGCCATCTCCCAGAGATCAACTAAATCGTCTTCCAGCTAGACAGCACACCCTCACATTTCTCCAAAGAGGTGTGGGCCTGGCTGGATGAGAGCTTTCCTCAGTGCTGGATTGGAAGACATGGACAGATTGCCTGGCCCCCAAGAAGCCCAGACCTGACCCTGCAACCTCATTTTGTGGGGGCATTTTAAGCAGCTGGTGTACCAGGAGTCACACAAGGATCTGAACTCATTCCAGAAGGCCATTGAAGCAGCTTGTGCTTCCCTGACTCCTGATTTTTTTGAAAGAAGTTAACTTTGTTTCAGGGAGAGGCTGAATCTGATCGTTGAAAATGGTGGTGAGCACATTGAGAGCAAATCAAATCAATGCAGATTTGGTTAAATGATTTGATAGTTTTAGTTAAGCAAAATTTGATGATATTCCCTGTATACATGCCAATTTTTGTGGAGTTCTGTCAAATGATGCTTGAATGACATGCATTTACTTTTGGGACACCTTGTACTACCTGTCAAGCAGGGTTCCAACTACTATGCAACAATAATAATAGAAAATAAATGTTTAATCATAGATTTGATAGAAATAAGGTACTTGATTCTCTAAAACCAGTCATTTGCAGAGAATTACACTTTTTTCAAGGTCTATGGGGGGGGGGGGGGGGGAAGAAAATCCTCATTCTCCAAAATGGCCAGCATTTGAAAAAAAAGAAGGAATGAGAATGTAGCCATGATTACAACTTTCAATTGACAATTTTGACCAGGTTCTCATGGAGTATGGCCCAATGTGAGTTCCTGGGATACTGAAAGGGTATTAACATCTTTGTCTCAGTAATTTCAGCTAATTCAGAATACCTGAAAATATGGAGTCTTCAGATTCACCTGAAGAGTAGGAATGAGGATAAGATTCTGAGTATTTGTGGAATAAGAGACAGAGAGCTATTGGAGACAACATCACCCATGTTGCTTCAAAGAATACAAACAATATAAAGAATGAAAACAGGGCAGTCACATACAAAACACTTTGGGAATGCCAGAAATGCATATCAGAAATAAGAAAATAAGATTGCCAGCACAATCTAGGTTGGGATCAAGAGTGTCGTTTTGAAGAACAGGGTTCAAGATACTCAACAGTCTCTGAAAATTCATATCTCTGCAGCCAAGAATTAATATGCTCTACCAGTGGAGCATTTTTAACTCCCTCTGTTGAATTCAAGGCTAACAGAATGACAACAGGTTGGGTGCAATGTCCTTTTGGCAGGGGTGCTACAATAATATTTTTTCAAATGTTAATAGTGGAAACCCTCCTTTATTTTGCAAATATACCATGTAATTGTACATGGACTGGGGCTATAGCATTTGGAGTATCCTCAAGTATGAGTGGGTAAGGAAATGATGAGCTTCATTAACTGTGATGAAACAAAAACATTGAAGTGACTCATGCACTATTGATGCCTTGGGCATGAATCTTATACTATCAGTGAAGTTCCTAACAATATCTGAGCCTCTCAAAATTCCTTTGTCCTCTTTCCACTTTCTAGGTCTGCTAGCTATACCCAGATGAGGCATAATTTTGAATCTCTGCCAGGAGTGAAGAAAGAGAGACAATTAGGGCAGCAAGAAGTGGAGTATATCCTATTGTGCTAGATATACCTTGGAAAATTGAGTTTGTCAGCTTTTAGTCTTTAAAAATAACGAAAATGGAGTGGAGATACAAAAGGTCACCCAATGAAATGGAAATGGAAGACAGCTATTCTCAAGTTCACTATACTCTCCATCATTCATCATGGAGGAATCCATATGATGCAATGATGATATCATGAACACTCATGGTGAATATCCATGTTCAAGTGTTAAGACACAATTGATCAGAAGAAAGTACTCAACATCTAGTTGAGAGGGTGTTACATAAAATGACAATGGCTAATGAGTGTCTAGAGGTTTAGATCAGGCTCTATGAAACATTGTGCTTCAGCACCACAATCATGTAAAAAAAAAAAAAAACAGGCAGGGCAGACTCCAAGTAACATACCCTAGACATGCTACCTTTAATCGTAGCACACAGTGAAAATACCCCCAAAAAAGGAGGACTTCACTACCCATCCTGGTATAATTCCATTAACCTTCAGTAGTACTTACCTCATATGGTCATAAATATCGCAATTCATGTTTATTGGATGCATGTATGAGCTGTGTTCAAAAAGTAGTGATCATTGCAGCATGGCTTCATCTTTCCAAGAACAGGATTGTAATGCTGATACTTAAATAGCTATCTATGCCTCACCTAAATCTGTGTGCAAATTCAGATTTGTGTCTAATATCAATAACTTTTTGCAGACTATTTCAACATAGATGGACAAATGAACTGATCAAGTAGGGTAAAATTTCAAAAGATGAACATATGGCAGTCATGCAAATTTTTTTTACCATGAAGGTGAGCTGCTAGCAAAGAAATTGCATAAAGTGTGGCCCTCCAGAAAGCACAATTTTGAGAGGGACTGCCCATTGCTACTCTATTGAAAAAGTTACCATATTTAATCAGTTCATTAATCCAGCTGTGCAGAAAATGTCTATAAAAAGTTAATGGCATTAGTTGCAAACCTGAAATTGCTCACAGGTGCAGAAGAAACATTGTTACTATAGTACTCAATATTACATTGCTGTTCCTTGTAAGACAGAGGAGCTGTACCGCAGTGATTACTACTTTTTTTTTCTTGCACCTTGTAATTTAAAAAAATTATCTGTGACAGACAAGAACCACATAGGTGCAGACCAACAAGGTTGATGGAGTCCCATGAAAAGGGAGACCTTTGGAAAAGGAACCTATCACAACCTGTAGGGGCCTTTCCAAACTAGAAAATAAATGCAAGGGAAATGGCCTGTTTTTCCAATCTGGGCCTTAAACAATTCAGCTCAAACCTGAATTGGATGATCAATGAAGTTAAGTTGAAATGTAAGAGATATTCCAATCATGAGAATAAATGGAAGTTCTGGGAGAGAAAGAGATAAGACTTGGGGATTGATTTGAGAATATTGTTGAGCTCCTGCTGCTCTTTTGGACTCTGTTGGGATGTCAGGTCATGATATCTGATGACCTCTACAAGGTAATCACCAGGAACTGCAAAATAACATGACTTCCTTCATGAAGCTCCATCAATTCCAGTTGTTTCAGCACAAAAATGCCAAGTCAAAGCACTGCCAGAATGTTTCCTTGCTTCATCATTATACAATTTAACAAGACGGTAACCATAGGAAGCAATGGATAACAAAGAGCAATGAAAGGCACCACCTCTCTCTCATTCAACACCATGAGCAAAGATCATAACCACACCTGGTTCCATGAGCATGTCCTCATTCATATGTTGATTTTCACATGCCATTACAACCACAGCTTGCCTTCCAGGAACTCTTCTACATACATAATTGTCATAGAAGCGTCGATTCATCTGCCTTGTTTCCAAGGTTGAGAGGCCACTTGGCCAACGCCTTTCATGACTGTTCTCCATCAGATCATTGATGATGAGAGGAGGACACCCAGATTCTGCCAGTGCCCTTCTGATCACAGCCTACATGGAATCCAATGAAAAGTATTATCCACTCTCATCCCCTTTGGAGTTGTTGGTTATCATGAGAATACCAACATGATTAATGGAAGACAAACTCGGTATATACCTGTAAGACAGTGTCTGGTGTAGAGATCATGCCACCCCATCGAGTCACACGTGCCCTTTGAAGGGAATTACTCCATCTGACCACTTCACTCTGCTCTAACTGGTCTGCAATGGCCATCATAGTAGGATTCGAGCCTCGCACAGCACGAATAAAATCCTGCAATAAAGAATTAACAGTCCTTCATACACTGGCAAATACTTCAATGACTTGAAATCATCTGATGTGCTTGGCTTTCCCTAACAGCTCCTTCAAGCAAGAATTCAGAAAGAGACAGGCAAGCAGTCAACTCACTCGTACAAGTTGCATCTCCCTTCGCAGCTGTTCATTCTCTGTTTTAAGTTCTGTCAGCTCTGCCTGCATACTACTCATCTGCTGCTGCAAGGTGTGACAGATTGCTCGTAAATTCTTGGCACAGTTGTGTTCCTGGAAAACAAAAGATGAATTTGAACCATATTTACATATGAAAACACATAGATTAAGCAATCATTAATATCAAAAAGTTATACAAGAAGGGCATAAGTGCCTCTGAGGTCACTTTTCAGATGATGAAAGAAACTTCTGAAAATCTTCAGAACAGCTCCTTTAGCTGTTATAAAGGACACACATGCCCTTCTTGAATAGCCACAGTGTTGAAGACTCAGACACTTATGCCTTTATAGCACTATGTGTAACAATATGAAAGAAGTTCACTGAAGAGAAAAGCTTATATTTGAGGTACTTGGCTGTTATGCCCTTTTTGCATAACAAAGAAGATATTATGCTTGGGTTTTTCCTGATCCACATTAGTCTTTTGGGAGAATTTCAGCTTCTAAGACTCATGTTTATATATCATCCACTTAAGCTCATGCAGAGGGTTATGTTGAGGCATATTTTCCACTAGTCAGTATCTCAATGGATATCACAAAAGAAGCATCTTGCTTCTAAATCTTCACTTGCTGGAAGCTTGAATACTAAATGAAGGAGATCCATCAGGATCTTGTCAATGTTTATGGTGAGGATGCTTGCTCTTATGACAATGCTGTGAGGTGAATTAGGTAATTGAAAGCTGGAAATGAGGACTGTGAAAATGAGGCTTGACTTTCAAGAACAAACAAGAATTGCTTGTGCTGATGCCATTATTCAGCAGGATCTTGGTGTTGCTCTGAAATTTGTATCTCTTGAGCTTGGCATTAACTATGGAAGTACTCACATCCTTGTCCATGAGGGTTCACAGAATACCAAAGTCAGAAATTGGAAAGAGTTCTAGTTTGTTGCCAATAGTTTGAGATATTGGAACACAATGGTCCAAAGAGGCTCTCTGGTACAGGTGATAAATGTTGGATATCTTCCTTCACCATGAAAACCCAACATGATCTGGCTTTCAGATGTTTCATAAAGAATATTCATAAATGGCTTGATCTGGTGCTTTAGCCTGGTTTTCAAAGTCAGAAAAGGGTGTTCAACATCATCTTCAAATATCAAGGTCCTGTGGCTCTTGATATCATGTCAAATACTAGAACCATCACAGTGCTGTACTATACTCAGAGAGTTTGATTTACCAGAGAGATTACCAAGGTCTTGGAACTTGAGAAATTGAGACAAAAGTCTGGAGCATCATGAGTGCTGCTTCACCATAGCAATGCTGACCCTCACAAGGCAAAGCTGACATTGTCCTTCCCAGGCCAGCAGGCCATCCCTCTTCTTCACCACCCAACTAACTCTCCTAACTCAGCTCTTTGCAACTCCTAGCTGTTCCTTCAGCTTTTGTCCAAAATTGCTGGAAGGCCTTTTTCAAGGATAGCTGAGCTTGCAACAGCTGTATAAGCACAGCTGTCCAGTTTTCCAGGGTCAGGTAAACACAAAGCTTCCCAAACTTGGAAAATTAAGATGCAGCAATTCATATATGCCAAGGGGTATTACTTTAAGGGGATGTAACAACTTTTGGATGTTACCTGTTTTTTGAAGTAAAGTCTTGATTGCAGTACTTTTTTTTTTTATCACCCCCACTATTTCAAAGTGCACGAATCCCCAATCCACAGATCCATTAGTTTTATTTTAGCATGCACTTTCCCTATTTTCAGTGAGACTTTTTCAAAGAAGGCAACTTAGGTGGAATTTTGCACATAGGCCAAAGTTGCTCACATATTAGCTTCTCACAGTGAGAGCAAGGTGGATAGAACTCATTACTTTATGAGGAACTCAGTTTTCTGGGTTGAGATCTGACAACATGCAGATGAGTTACAGTCTTCCAAAATTTGCTTAACATACATATATTTAGAACATAAGCACTCTAAAAATTGCCATGTTTACATGCCACTCTCTATAACATGCTCTTGCCAACATGATCAAACTGCATTTTATATGTTGTTCATATGCAACATAAATGAACTTTGTAGTTGCAGGTGGTTTGGAGCATGCAGTTGTCCATTTAGATTGATGAGAATTCCATTTTGGCTCTGACAAACCATACTGCCTCAACTAAGGGGGTTACAACAACTAGAAAAGTGCATTGAAGATGAATGAGGCAGACCTTCCCAGTGAGTTAATATGCTCTGTCTTAGGCCCAAAACCAGATTTTCAAAAACCCAAATCTTAAATTTTGAAAGTCTCACTAAGAGAGACCAAGTGGATCTTAAATAAATGGGCATACCGGCCTATCCTTAATCCCTTTAATTCTTTAAATGACAGTTTTAGTACCTATCTACCAATGGTACTAAACTCTTCCTTGGGGATCGTTGTGCAGCACAGAATCATACGAGGGTCACTCAATAAGTTATCTACCTGAATATGAAAGAAACATCCGAGGGGAAAAATAACACTTTATTTTTCAATGTAGTCACCTCTTAACTCAACACACTTATTCCACTTTGATTCCAAGGATTTTATTCCCTGGGAATAGAAGTCAACTTCTTGTCCATCAAACCATTCAGAAACTGCAACTTTCAGCTCTTCATTGCATGAAAATCTTTTTCCCCACAAAAATTTTTTCAAGTGTCTGAACAGAAAATAGTCACTAGGAGCCAGATCCAGGCTGTAGGGAGGATGGTTGAGCTCCTGAAAGCCACACTCCCTCACTGCTGCCTGAACTTTCAATGATTTGTGGACGGGCGCGTTGTCATGGAGAAGAAGGACCCCTGTTGACAACTTTCCTCTGCGTTTTTCCTTGATGGCATCATGTAAATTTTTCATGGTGGTAGCATAGGAATCGTCAGTGATTGTACACTTGTCTGGCACAAAATCAAGCAGCAGTAGTCCCTCGCTGTCCCAAAACATAGTGGCCGTAATCTTTCCTGCAGATTTCTGAACACAAAATTTGCGAGGCGTTGGCAATCCCTTGTGCTTCCACTGCATGGACTCCTGCTTGGTTTTGGGATCTCAGTGATGAACCCAAGTTTCATCACCAGTCTTCTGGGAAAAAAAGTTTCCCCGATTTGTTTAGAAAACTCCAAGTTTTCCTTGCAGATGTCAGATCTGTTCTTCTTCTGAGCTGGAGTCAGCATTCTTGGGACCCATCGAGAACTGACTTTGGACATGTGTAATTTTTCATGAATAATGTGAATCACTGTGCCCTCTGAAATCCCCAGTTCATGAGCTAAAACAGAGACTTTGGTGCAACGATCCTCCAGTATCGCACTCTCCAATTTGTCACACATTTCCTGATAAGATGCCTCCACAGGGCGCCCCAACCAAGACACACCATAAACGTTAGACATACGTTCATGAATATCCTTAGGTGCTTTCCCTTCTTTGGTGAGGAATTTGATCACTGAACGATGTTCAACTTTCGTCAAATCCATGACACAGACTCAGGAAAAGAAATCTAATGCACTACCACTTTGAACGGACTTGAGCCACTGAGCTGGTATAATGGTGGGGCACTCACGAGACCTGTCGAGACATGTCACAGCAGGCACAGGCCTGTTGCTCATCCCTTTCATATTCAGGTAGATAACTTATTGAGTGGCCCTCGTATCTATCAGTGGTGACAGAACGTGAAGAGTTTCTCTGGTGTTCAAATATTCCCCTAAGTTACCCACTTGAGTGAGAATATATAGGTTAAAGAACAGTTTCATGACTCAATCATAGCAAAGATCTATCATAACTTGGCTGAAATGAAAAGCATTTTGGTTATATGACTGAAATCCTTAAAAAAAAAAATTGCACATGCTTTGAGTTGAAGAAGAATGCTAAATTGACTGATGCTATGATATGAAGCTACATTACAGATAGAACTACAGGGTGATTTTAAAGTCACTAAACCCACACATTTACATATATCTCCAGTTACACTTGCGGGAACAACATACAATTGGGCCCATGTGTAGACCTGATGTATGTCACAATGCATTACAAGAGATGTTGGATGTGCCTGCCATTCTGTGATTCAAAGGAAACTTTCTTCAATGGATTTCTACATGATAAACTGGAGCATGAAATATATGCATGCAGTGTTGGGCCAAAAACAAATGACTCTCATCAAAACAAGTTCAAAGGGTGTGCAAGCGAAATAATGGTGGCTTTGGTTCCATTGAACTATCTTAGATCATCTCTCTCATCCTAACATCGAACATTCATAAGTATCAGACTGACTATATTCAGGTCCCATGGCCCATCTCAATAGGCCATGGAAGAGTTCAAATCTCTGCACATCATAGCAGCAAGAATCACAAAACTCTTCACATTCCACTGGTGGAGGGTACCACACATAATCTGAAATGTATTACAGTTGATGCTCAATGTAATGTACTCAAAGGGACAGGCTAAAAAAGTATTCATAAGGAAAATTCATTATATAGAGGGTTGTTATATTGAGCATTGATTGTACATGCAAGGATGCAAAATGAGCATGAATAACTTTATAGGTGACTGTCATGTACTCAATTAGTGAGACCTTGGGTTTCACTCACTTTGATTTCATCTTTGGGAATGACCAATCCACAGCCTTTCTCACAAGTGACTGGCTTCTTCGGATTATGTTCACAGCTCTCCAAATGGCTTGTGATGCCATCAAGACCAACCACAGCACTGCAACCATGTTCAGCAAAGTCGCATCGGATCATCAATCTGAATGGAAGAAACCAATATTGAATGTGGAGAAAACTTGTGCACATCAGAATGTGACCAACAACCATATCAGACAAAAATATTGTTTCTGGGGAGAACATTTCCAAGCTGACGGTAAATGAATGCCAAATAAATGCTGGGAAATAAAAGACTGCAATTACACTTCCATTCCTTACATAACACTGGTTAAATAGCATGAGCTAATAAAAAATAATGCAAAGAAATCAATAAATACTCTCTATGCACCCTGGTTAGCACTTGTTCTCCAAAGTGGAAATCATCTCAATGCCAGATTGTATCACCAAGAGCAAGGGTCTCCCAAAGTTTTGGAGTGGCTAGCCACATAAAAAAAAATAGGGTTGGGTTTCAAACAAGATGCTTAGCAAGATCTTGAATTTTGTTTCTTGCCAAGTCTTGATAAGATGTCCTCTACCCTTAACGTCCAGTCAAGTGTTGATAAACTTTTGAATATAGATTTTTTAAAAGGTTTTTTTCCTCCCCTCATTTTACCTGGTTGTATTGGGTTGGTGCATAATTTCATAGCGTTTTCTTTCTAATGGAAGTTTGTGCAAGAAAAACAGAATTTTCATCATCTTTTATACATCATTTTAAAGCCCTAGTCTTGCTCTTTCAGATCGTTTTTTAATTTTTTTATTTGAATAATTTTTTTTTAGTTACAGGTTAAAAATTATGGAGTGTCAAGTGGAAAAAAAATAACATTTCCGACATGTGCTTTTGTTTTGTCACTAGTGCTTCTTTGCTCGCCTGTCATCGTTTAGCTCCTCAACAGCATCAATTGTTTTTCAACATGCTGATTTTTGTTGCTTTCTGTCAAAATGTGGGGAACCCATGCACCCAATTTTTGAACTTTTCCTATAGACTGTAGATGTCGTACGATTGTTGAATGGTCGCAGCCCATCACATTGGCCAATTCTCTAGTTGATTGACGCGGATCATCGTGGATCGAAGCGTTTAAACGGTCCTCGTCAAAGTCACATGTTCGTCCTGAGCACGGGGCATCCTTTATGTCAAAATTTCCCTCCCTAAAACGAGAAAACCATTTTCTTGCCGTGCTTTCGCCAATTGCGTCCTCCCCGTATACGCTACAAATGTTTCTAGCCGCCTCCGCTGCACTGACTCCCCGATTAAACTCAAACAAAAGCACATGTCGGATATGTTCTTTTTTTCCCACTTGACACTCCATAATTTTTAACCTGTAACTAAAAAAAAATTATTCAAATAAAAAAATTAAAAAACGATCTGAAAGAGCAAGACTAGGGCTTTAAAATGATGTATAAAAGATGATGAAAATTCTGTTTTTCTTGGACAAATTTCCATTAGAAAGAAAATGCTACGAAATTATGCACCAACCCAATAACATCATTGTCATTGTGACTAGATCTTGCTTTTTTCTTGCCAGGATTTTTTATTATCAAGCCCAACCCTAATAAAAAAGAATGGAGTGAGATAATCACAAAAAAAGTCATTTCTTTTTTATTATTATGAGAAATGAAATAAAAAGGACACTTCGAGTATAATCCTGCATGCATTTTATTTACTTGAATGTGAAATGTGATGTGACAGATCTGGCCCACAGGACACTCCCTTTCTGGAGTCTCTGGTCATCACTTGCAATGTGACTTCTTGCATTTGAGAAGAAATTTGCACAATGATGGACCACAAATATATACCATAGGTCCAAGCACCAATCAGCAATTCTCCCCATCACACATTTCACTTGGAACCTTCCAGTGATATGGGAGAAGAATTCATCAACGATCCTGGATATTCAAGCATTCCACCACCTTAAGTGATGAAATCTGAAGGACTCATGAAACTGCTCAGCCAAATGAAAGCCTCAAATGAGAATAGGCTACAACGATAGATACGGCTGGTCTGTATGAGGCAGATACCAACAGGAATGGGGAAATCAGCCCATTGGGATTATGAAGCAAGAAGGAACCAGAAGCTCAGAATGGCTAAGAAATACCTGTTAGAGTCCAGTGAACAGCTCTTCTCCCAAATGGAAAATATTGCTAAAGGCTAAAGTGTTCTTTGTTTAATGAGAATGAAAATTATCTCAGTTTTCTTTCAGTTATGATAGTAACTGAGAATGAATATAATCATTTCATGAATCCTGAGAGGGAAAAAATACACTTTTGTTCCCTGGGATTTTTTTTTACCCAATGATCACTATAGGTAGTTCAGGTCAATGCATTGATGTTTTGAAAACTGCCATCATGACAGCCCTACCTTTGGCATACCTGAACTCGTGTATAGACGTTACTGTACAGGGTGCGTAAGAAGTTCTGTTACAAACGTTTCTTTGCCAAAAACAACCAAAGCAACAAGAACGACAACTTCAAGTGAAAATTTATTTAGTACAAAGTGTCAGTCAATGTTAGGAACCATAGCTACTCGAAATTTCCGCCACGTTTGGAAATGCAAGCCTTCAATCGAGGGCGGAAAGCGCGTACTGCAGCACGCAGCTGATGCTGTGGAATATTCTTCCATTCTCGGACCAAAGACTTCTTAAGGGCTTCGATGTTGCGGTGGGCACTAGCCCCAACTCTTGTCTCCAAAATGGACCAAATAGAAAAATCCAGAGGGTTCAGGTCAGGGGAGCTGGGAGGCCATTGGTCCTTCGTAATGAAGTCCGAAATTTCATGATGAAGCCATGCTTGGGAAATGTTGGAAGTGTGTGCTGGCGCACCGTCTTGCTGAAATGTCCAAGCCTGGTTGCTGAACATGGTTTGACCCGCATGTTTCAC